>CAUYQV010118172.1:0-31088 GCA_963574575.1 Galagoides demidoff
GAAAGAAAGAAAGAAAGAAAGAAAGAAAGAAAGAAAGAAAGAAAGAAAGAAAGAAAGAAAGAAAGAAAGAAAGAAAGAAAGAAAGAAAGAAAGAAAGAAAGAAAGAAAGAAAGAAAGAAAGAAAGAAAGAAAGAAAAATAAAGAATAAATTTGGTGGGCAGTTTCCAAGAGCCAAAGTACCAGGAGACATCAGTAGGCAAATGGAATAAGGAACTCCATAAAGGAGGAAATTTATTGTGATCCCTGGTGTGTGTGGGGGGGTATCGGGAAATGAGTCAGCCATGTGGGTTTGGATTGGTTCTTTTTTTTTTTTTTAATATGGAACACTTCATGAATTTGCATGTCATCCTTGCACAGGGGTCTTGCTAATCTTCTCTGTATCGTTCCAATTTTAGTATATGTGCTGCCGAAGTATATGGTTGGTTCTTTGGGATATTGCCAGTTGATCTGATGGGTAGGGGTTGTCTGTTCCCTGGTCTTGGACTGGCTGAGGAAAGGGAATATTGGCCCAGATTGAAACAGACCAACAGAGGAGGTGGAGCATGTACTCTGGATTTTTTAGTGTGCATATGAAAAGCCTGATTTGAGTCAAGTTTTCACTGTGTGGGATGGTGCCTGTGGCTCAAAGGAGTAGGGTGCAGGCCCTGTATGCCGGAGGTGGTGGGTTCAAACCCAGTTCCAGCCAAAAACTGCAAAAAAAAAAAAAAAAGAATACACTGTGTGTTGCTCTGTGCTTATAGCACAATGATTATTGTGTCAACCACACACACCAAAGGTGGAGGGTTCCAGCCCAGCCCAACCCAGCTAACCAACAATGGCAATTATAACAAAAACTAGCCTGGTTTTCTGGTGGGTGCCAATGGTCCCATCTGCTTGGGAGGCTGAGGCAAGGTAATCACTTGATTCCAAGATTTTGAGGTTGTTATGGCCTGTGATTCCATTGCACCCTACTAAGAGTGACTCTGCATATATATAAAGGAATTCACTGTGTGGGTAGTTTCCATTGACTACAAGAACACTGGGTATCAGAGGGTCAGAGTTATGTAAAATCCAAAGGCTTGAGTAATAAAGGTTTTAGGAAAACAGTTTCCCTGAATAATTTCTCTAGTTGACATTGAGGCTTCTCCATATTTCCTTCCAAAAAGTTTGTATTAGTTTACAGCCCCACCAGCAATGTAAAAGTGTTCCCTTCTCTCCAAATCCACATCAGCATCTGCATTTTTAGATTTTGTGGTGTGGGTCATTCTTGATGGAGTTAGATGGTATTTCAGGGTGGTTTGGTCTTCATTTATCTAATAATTAGGGATGATGAGCATTTTTTTCATATGTTTACTAGTAATTCATCTGTCTTCTTTAGAGAAGGTTCTATTCATGTCTCTTGCCCATTGATATATGGGATTGTTGATTTTTTTCATGTGAATTAATTTTAGTTCTCTACAGATCCTACTTATCAAGCTTTTGTCTGATTAAAAATATGTAAATATCCTTTCCCATTGTGTAGGTTGTTTATTTGCTTAGGTTGTTCTCTCCTTAGTTGTACAGAAGGTTTTCAGTTTCATTAAATCTCATTTGTTTATTTTTGTTCTTTTTGCAATTACCATGGCAGTCTTCCTCATGAAGTCTTTCCCCAGGCCGATATCTTTTAATGCTTTTTCTATTTATTCTTTGAGGATTTTTGTTGTTTCATGCCTTAAATTTAAGTCCTTTATCCACACTGAAATAATTTTTTTTGAATGTAGAAAGGTGTGGATCCAGTTTCAGTCTTTTTCATGTAGATATCCAGTTCTCCCAGCACTATTTATTGAATAAGAATTCTTTTCCCCAAGGTACATTCTTGTTTGGTTTATCAAAGATTAGATCATTGTAAGATGTTAGTTTCATTTCCTGGTTTTCTATTCAATTCTAAATGTCTATGTCTCTATTTTTGTGCCAGTACCATTCTGTGTTGACCACTATGGCTTTGCAGTACAGCCTACAGTCTGATATGCTGACACCCCCAGCTTTGTTTTTATTACTAAGAACTGTCCTAGCCATACATGTTTTTATTTGGTTCCACACAAAATGCAGAATTATATTTTCCATGTCTTTAAAGTACGATGATGGTATTTTAATAGGGATGGCACTGAATTGGTAGATTGCTTTGGAAAGTATAGACATTTTAACAATGTTGATTCTTCCCAGCCATGAGCATGGTGAGCTCTTCTATGTGTTAACATCATCTGCTACAGTATCTCCTTTCTTAGGGTTTCATAATTTTCCTTATAGAGGTCCTTCACCTCTTTTGTTTAGGTATATTCCTAGGTATTTCATTTTCTTTGAAGCTAAGGTGAAGGGAGTTGTGCATCTTGACTGTTATTGCCTTATACAAAGGCCTTGTGGACATTGATTTTATATCCTCAGACGTTACTGTACTTTTTGATGACTTTCAGGAGTATTGTGTTGAGTCTTTGGGGTTGTCTAAGTATAAGATAATATATTCAGTGAAGAGAGAGTGCTTGACATCCTCTGGTCCCATTTGGATGCCCTTTATTTCATCTTGCCTAATTGTATTGGCTAGAAGGACCAGAACTATGTTTAATAGTAATGGTGACAGAGGACAAACTTGTCTGCTTCCAGTTCTAAGAGGAAAAGCTTTCAGTTTTTCTCTGTTCAGTAAAATATTAGCTATAGTTTTGTCACAGATAGCTTCAATAATTCATAAATGTGCCATATATGTCTATACTCTCCAGTGATATAGTTAGAAAAGAATGCTGAATTTTTTCGAAAGCTTTTTCTGCATCTATTGAGAGGATCATATGCTTTTTGCTTTTGCTTCTGTTAATATGTTGGATAACGTTTATGGACTTGCATATGTTAAACCAGCCTTGCATCCTTGGGATGAAACTTACTTGATCATAATGTATGATTGTTTTGATGGTAAGCTGTAATGTATTGGCTAGGATTCTGTTGAGAATTTTTGCATCTATATTTATTAGTAAAATTGGTCTAAAATTCTTTTTAGTTGAGTATTTTACCGGTTTTGGTATCAGGCTGATGTTTGCTTCATAGAATGTGTTGGGGAAGATTCTTTCCTCCTCAATTTACTTGAATAATTTCTGCAGTACAGGAATGAGCTCTTCCTTCAAGGTTTGACAGAATTCTGGTGTGAAGCTATCCAGACCAGGGCATTTTTCTGTTGGAAGACTTTTTTATTGTTTCTTTAATCTCAGTGCTTGAAATTGTTCTGTTCAGGAGTTTTATTTCCTCCTGCCTATGTCTAGGGAGAGGATGTGATTCTAAACATTGATCTATATCCTTCAAATTGTTAAATTCCTGGGCATAGAGTTTGTGGTAGCATTCAGAGACGATCTCTTGTATCTCTGTGGCTTCAGTTGCTATTTCCCCTTCATCATTTCTTATTGAGGTTACTAGAGATTTTACTTTTCTATTTCTAGTTAGTCAGGCCAAAGTTTTATCTATTTTATTTATTTAAAAAAATAAACCTACTCCTAGTTTCATAAATTTTCTGAATGATTCTTTTGTTTTCAATTTCATTGATCTCTGATTTAATTTCTAATATTTATTTTCTTTTGTTGGGTTTTGTCTTAGAGTGTTCTTTTTCCAATTCCATAGGATGGCTTGTGAGTTTTGGATGCACTATCTTCCTGTTTTTCAAATGTAGGCAATTAAATTGATAAATTTCCCTCTCAGAAATGATTTTGCAGTATCCCACAGGTTTTGGTAGCTTGTGACTTCATTATTGTTCTTCTCAAGGAAGTTAATGATCTCCTCTTTTATTTCTTCCAGCACCCAACTATCATTAAGCAGAAGGTTGTTTAATTTCCATGCCTGTGTATGAGATTGACATTATTGTTGGGGTTGAATTCTACCTTTAGTGCTTCATGGTCTGAGAAGACACAAGGTAAAATTTCAATTATTTTGATTCTGTTGAGGTTTTTTTTTGTGTGTCCTAGGATATGATTAATTTTGGAGAATGTTCCATGGGGCAATGAGAAGAATTTATATTCTTTATCTTTGGTATGGATTGTTCTATATATGTCTATCAAGCACAGTTATTCTAGGGTCTAATTTAAGTCCCTTATATCTTTGTTTAATTTCTGTTTAGAGGATCTGTCAGCTCTTTAACTTAATTATAAAGTTCTCTGTTATTATAGTGTTATAGAATATCATATTGCTCAGTCTAAGGTCTGCTTCAAGAATCTGGGAGCATTTAAGTTGGGTGCATAAATATTTAGAATTGAAACGTCTTCTTGTTGTATTTATCCCTTGACCAATATAAAGTGAGAAACTTTGTCTTTTTTTTTTTTGTATCATACTTCGTAGTGTGGTTTAAACATATTTATTTATTTATTTAATCTATTTATTCATTCTCCCAAGGCCAGGTTTGAACCCACCACCTCTGGTATATGGGGCCACTGCCCTATTTCTTAAGACACAGATGCCACCCCAGCTTGTGTTTCTTAATCCAGTTAGCCAATTTATGCCTCTTCAGTGGGTAATTCAAGCCATTAACATTTATTGAGATAATTTATAACTATGGTAGTATTCTATTCATTTCATTTTGTGAGAGTCCGTTGCTTAGTTTTCTTTTTTTTCTTTTGCATCATTGTGGAAGTTAGGTTTTGTCCTTTAAATTCTGAGTTCCTACTTTGCTGGTGATCCACTGTGATGGTCAGTGGGTAGAACCAATTGAAGTATTTCCTGTAGAGCTGGACTTATTATGGCAAATTTCCTCAATGTTTGTATATCAGTGAATGATTTGATATCTCTGTCAATTTTAAATCTTAGCTTAGCAGGATATAGAATTCTGGGCTGCAAATTGTTCTATTTAAGTACATTAAAGATAGATGACCATTGTCTTCTTGTTTGAAAAGTTTCATTAATGAATTCTGCAGTCATCCTGATGGATTTGCCCCTGTAGGTCAACTGGCACTTACGCCTGGCACCTTGAGGAATCTGTTCTTTTGTCTTGATTTTGGACAGGTTAATCACAATGTGTCTTGGAGAAGCTCTGTTAGAGTTGAAGTGACCTGTGGTCCAATATCCTTCTGAAAGGAGTGTGTTAGAATCTTTGGTGATATTTGGGAAATTATCATTTATAATATTCTGTAGTATGGCTTCCATTTCCCTGGAGCATTCTTCTTTACTTTCTGGGATACCTATAACTCAGATGTTTGAATGCTTCATAAAGTCCCATAATTCTGTCAGTGAATGTTCTCCTTTCTCTCTCTTCTTCTATGCCTCTTTAACTATCTGATTATCTCAAGAGCTTTGTCCTCTACCTCTGAGATTAAGATTCCTTATTCTGCATGGTCTAATCTATTGTTGATACTTTCTACTACATATTTAAGATCCCTAATTGACTTCATTAATTCCTTCAGCTCTTCTATATCTCTTTTATATTCTTCATATCATTCATCTCTTATTTGATTCTTTTTTGGGATTTCCTTTTGGTTATTTTCCACTTTATCAAAAGTTTGTATCATTGTTTCTATCATTACTTTCATTGTTTTCATCATCTGTATTCTAAGTTCTCTTTCTGTCATTTCCAACATTTCTTTATAGGTGGGATACTCTGCAGTTCCTCATGGTCCTTTGGAGGAGTTTCTCTGGACTATTTTTTCATGTTGCCAATATTTTTCTGCTGTTTTTACAGTATGAGGGTTTTCTTTTATCTGTTTCCTTCACCTAATTTTCCTTTTACTTCCTCTTGCTATCTAATATGGGTGCCTCTAGACTAGAAATTTGATAAGTCCTTTTGGTACAGGAGTAGAAGGATGAGAAGACTGAATAGGAATACAGGAAAATAAAAAAAAAACAAAACAAGGAAAAGAAAAAAAGAAAAAAGAGAAAGGAGGGGGGGTGAGTAAATGGGAATATTGACAAAAAGAAGAGAAGTACAGTAAGAGGGAGAGAAGAGCACTGTAGGTGTAGAGTAGGGTACATTGACCCAACCTTAAAAACCCCCGACCTCTGGGGTTGCCAGGTTGGGTGGTGCCCTTGAGGTCGGTAGCTCTTTGCCTGCCTGTTCAGATACAGTACCCTCCCTTTACTAAGGAGAGAGAAAAGACAAAACTGCTATAAATCAATCCAAAACAAGTAAACAGAAAACTTTATGGGAGAACTTTGGGTGAAAAAACAAATAATAGGGGTAGAAACACTAGCAAAAAATGAAGTTGTAATTCTTAAAAAAGGCAACAATGGAAAATTGTATTTAAACAAGAAAAATGAAGAAATGAAAGAAAATGAGAAAATTTAGAGGGAAAATGTTGAAATTAAAAAAAAAGAAAACTACAAAACCAAAACAAAGCGGTATATATATCTTGCTGAATTTTGTCTGGGCAACAAGTGATCTTTTTGGGTATGAGATGTTAATCACCATTATGACAGAGCTATATGAGATGGATACTGGAGGCTTCTTCTGATTTCTCAAACCCTCACAGGGTGGAGAGCTTAAATCTCTCCTCAGCCCACTTAAAAGGCACTTTAAACTGCTAAATTTGGCTAAGCAAAAGCTTTACAAGAAAATCACTTGTTGCTGGGATCACTCCTGAAATGACTAACACCCAGTGTGACAAAACTCTTACTCTATGCCCCTGAGGGCCGAGGCTGTAAGGCATCTCAGTCTCTTCCTTTAGGCTACTCAGTCACTAGATTACTTGCCCAATGTCTCCTGCACCATTCTTGCTGTGCAATCTTGAGGGCAGAGCTTGCCAGGGCAGTTCTCCCACAATGGCTCCACAAGGCCAAAGCTGAAAACTATTAGCCACGTCTGGCTCAGCAGCACAATCTTGGGCCCAAGAAAATGCTTAAAATCCTCCACACTGTTGCCAAAGTTCTCCCAAGATATTACAACTGAGTGACAGGTCCAATTAGAAAACAAACAAACAAACAAACACACAGCTCATAGGTAAGGCCTTCCAGTTACCAATCTCACTGTTGTTGTACTTATAGCTGCCGGCAGGATTAGACTGAACAAACACACACAACCACTTGCCAGTTCTCCACTGCTTTTGTTCTCCTCATGGGGTCCAGAAGTCTCTCTCTGACTCCATGTTTCCCTAAAAGAGTATTTCTGGACAGAAGTCATCAGCCAAAGAATCCTGGAGTCTTCTCTCCCAAGTCTCACTGTGTCCAGTTGCAAGGAATTTGTTACTCAGCTGCTATCTTGCTCCTCCCCTCATTACCCAAGATTTTTAAAACATTTTATCAACAACATATATTTCCTCTGTCAAAATCCTTTTCTGTGTCTCTTCAGGTGGCCATGTGGTTTTTCTTGTTCATTCTATTAATGTAGTGCGCTCTATTAGTTGATTTTCCCACATTGAGCTACATTATCAATCCTGGTAATAAGTCCCATTTTGGATTCATGTATAAAATATTTTGTATGTTACCAGACTTTTCCTGCCCCTATACAGTATATCTCCAGTTTCCCCCTTTTCCCTGGGAAAATATTAGTACCATCATAGCTCAAGGAAATGCAAGATGCTGAATTCAAGTGATCCTCTTGAGTTTATTCTATTCAGTAGCTGTGAGTACAGACCCATTACACTACTGCTGGGGAGGTTTGCCTTATATCTTTGGATAAGTGGGGTATTAGTATGTTGTACAGTATGGTCTGAAACCCCTTAGCTTCCAGTGATCTATCTGCCTCAGCCCCTGAAATTGGTGGGATTGTAGGTGTTAGCTATGGTGCTCATCCAGTCTTAAGTTTTGGTGAAAGTTTTTCCTATTTTCCTCATAGATAATAACCCATGGATTAAATAATAACAACTGTATTCAGATACAATTCACACACTCCACAATTCACTAATTTCAAGTATAGTGTTCAAGACTACATTCAGGCATCAATTGTATAGTTTGTTTGTTACTAGAGAAGTTTCCCTTCCCAGATATAATTCACACACTCCACAATTCACCAGTTTCAAGTATGGTGTTCAAGACTAAATTCAGGCATCACTTGTATAGTTTGTTTGTTTATTACTAGAGAAGTTTCCCTTAACTTGTAGAGGATACTGATAGAAGAAAGAAAGGAATGTAGGAAGGAAAATAACAGAGAGAGCAAGCAAATGGTAGAGACAGAAATGGAGACAAAAAAAATAACAGTATTCATATATAATTCACACACTCTACAATTCACTGGTTTCAAGTATAGTGTTCAATACTACATTCAGGCATCACTTGTATAGTTTGTTTGTTTGTTACTAGAGAAGTTTCCCTTAAGTTTTAGAGGAGAATGGTAGAAGAAAGAAAGGAACGTAGGAAAGAAAAGAACAAAGAGAGCAAGCAAATGGCAGAGACAGAAATGGAGACAAAAAAACAGCAGTATTCATATATAATTCACACACTCCACAATTCACCCATTTCAAGCATAGAGTTCAAGACTACACATTCATTGATCACTCGTATATGTTGTTTGTTTGTTACTAGATAAGATTCATTTAAGATGCAGAAAAGAGAGATAGAGGAAAGAAAGGGATGAAGGAAAAATATATATTAATTAGTGTGATATAAGCACTCCAAATTGTATAAAAAAATCAAAACATTGTACCCCACATATGCATAAATGTAGTCATGATCTATGAGTATGAGACTTAATAAAAAAAATGGAGGAAAGAATTAATGAGAGAGAGAGAATTAGAGGAAGAAAAAAACAAAGTGAGGCATTGGTGCCTGTGGCTCAAAGGAGTAGTGTGCCGGCCCCATATATTGGAGATGGCAGGTTCAAACCCAGTCCCCACCAAAAACTGCAAAAATAAAATAAAATAAAATAAAATGAGGGAGGGGCAAAGAGAGTGAGAGAGTGAGAAAAAAAAAAGTAAGAGACATAACCACACTTGGTGGCTCAAACCTATAAACCTAGCCCTCTGTCATGCTGAGATGAGTGGAGTTCTTGAACAAGCAGGTGCTAAGAATGGACTGAGAAAAAGTCAGACCCTGTCTCTACTAAAAAGTGAAAAATTTTCTAGGCATTGTGACAGACACCTGTAGTCCAAGCCACATGTGAATCTCAGGTAGGAGGTTTGCCTGAATCCTGGACTTTGAGGTTTCTATAATCTAGGCTGAGCCCACAAAAGACTAGCCTGGGACACATATGGAAACTGCATATCAAAAAAACCAATAAACAAATCCATGCACATGCAAACCAACAAATATTTTCATCATCTACAAAGACCAGAATTACCTTGGTGATTCAATTAAAGTAGACATGCTTAAGACCTCTGAATCTTTGACCAAACTGAGACTATAGACAGGCATAGTCAATTTGTAAGCTTCTCTCCAATGGATGTTTTGGGGAAGTTGTCAAAAGAGGTCCTTGTAATAGTGTTCCACGGGCAGTGACTGTGGCTAAGTGGGTAGGGCACCAGCCTCATTTAAAGAGGGTGGTGGGTTCACATCCAGCCATGGCCTAACTGAAACAAATATAGCCGGGCATTGTACAGAACACCCATAATTCCCTGTACTTGAGAGGCTGAGGCAAAAGAAGCTTGTAAACCCAGGGGTTGTAGGTAGCTGTGAGCTGTGTGGCCATGGCACTGTGCTGAGGGTGGCAAAGTGAAACTGAAACTGCCTGAAAAAAAAAAAAGTTCCTACTTATGTGACTTCTTGCAGTTTTGTCAGCTGTGATGCAGCTTTAGTCAGACTGCTGTACAAAATCTAAACTGTTGTGTCAGCCTAGTGACAGGAATCTCAAGCATCATTAGAGTCCATAAGGCACACATGGGAGACCACTTCTCTGTGTTGATGGAGGGATAAGAAGTGTCCTTGTTAAAACACTCGAAGAGTACCAGCTGAAGTGAGGAGAAAAGGCCACTTATTATCTTTGACACGAAGCCTGCCTCCCAGAACATTACAGGAAGAAGTCACACATGGTCACCATGGATGACATCACAATGGGTGTTTCCCTGGGTTACCCAATTTTAAGCTTAACCTTGTTCCTGCTAAGCAAGTGTTTTGGTTATCTGGGTTTGTCACTGGGATCAAACTCTTACAAAACAGTAGGGTTCTTTTCTCCATGATCAATTTCTGCATCATAAATTTTGTTTGTATCTCTGGCCAAGGGATTCAACAACCCTATGTTTCCTTTTAATGTCATGCATTTGTAAGCAAATAGAAGAGTGTTGTTTACACCTAGTGATGCCTTGGGATTTTAGAAGCCAAGAACCTGAGCCCAAAGATCAGTCATTTGACAGACCTGACATGTACGTCACACAATTCTTAGTTCTTCTTTCCATGATGATTTTTAATTCCTGTTCAGGATATTAGGTGTCTCACTTCAGGTCCTCTCTCAAAATCTGGTAGGCAATGTGTCCAGTAGTGTACTCCATAGCTACAGTTATTTATGATGATCATGAGATATATTGGCATATCTGGAAAGGTCTAACATTCCTGACCTCTGGGCCAGGTGTGTCCAAACTATTGTTTTCTTGGGCACATAGGAAGTAGAAGAGTTATGTTGGGCCACACATTCCATACACAAACAATAATGAAACCTGGTAAGCAAAAAAGAGATCCGTGTATAATTGTAGTGATATCTTTCACCATAGATATGCAAAACGATCTTGACATAATCCCTATGTGTCACTGGCACCTGAGGATTAGACACTCCTCAAAGTGCCTGATAAGGTCATTTCTTAAGTAGAGCTCTATGACTTTTGCCATGCCTGACTACAATATTTGGATGATATGGGAGGCCAAGGTGGGCTGATAATCTGAGCTCAGGGGTTGGAGACATGTCGGAGCAACTCTAAAATACCCTCTGCTCTGATTTCCCACCTTGTTTCTACTAAAATAGAAAAGGTATCCAAGCATTGCAGCCCTTGCCTGTAGTTCCAGATAATTCGGCGGGAGAGGCAGGATGATCCATTGAACTCAAGAGTTGAATGTCACTGTGTGCTAAGCTCAGGCTGTGATATTCTAGCTTGGGTAAAAGAGTGACAGTCTGTCTCATGAAAAATAGTAAAGAGAGAAAAAAATAGAGAAAGAAAGGAAGGAAGGAAATAGAGAGGGAGGAAGGGAGAGAAAGGAAAGGAAGGAAGGAAGGAAGGAAGGAAGGAAGGAGAGAGAGAGAAAGATTTGCAAAGCATAGTTTCTAAGAGTAAAAGTAGGACAGGCCCAGTGGGCAGATAAAATCAGGTACTATATGAAGATTTATTGTGACCCCTGAGAGGAGGAACAATGAGTCAGGGCAAGCATTTTTGGGATTGGTTAGCTAGGATATTGTCAGTTAATCTGATGGGTAGGCGTCATCCAGAGAGGTGTGGTCCCTGGCCTGGGCGTGATTGGGACAAACAAATTTGGTGCAAGTTGAAACAACAACAGAGGAGGTGGAGCATGTACTCTGTTTTTTTTTAGTGTGCAAATGAAAAGCCTGATTTCAGTCGAGAATTCATTGAGGGGTCAGTTTCCAGGGGACAGCAAGAATGTAGGATATCAAAGGGTCAGAGTCACATAAAATTGAAAGGCTTGACTGAGTGCCCTGTTATCAGATCTCACAATAATCTTTTTCTTTTTCTTTCTTTCTTTTTTCTTTTCTTTTCTTTTTTTTTAATTTTGTAGAGACAGATTCTCACTTTATTACCCTTGGTAGAGTGCCATGGTTTCACACTGCTGACAGCAACCTCTAACCCCTGGAACCCAGGGAATTCTATTGCCTTAGCCTCCTGAGTAGCTGGGACTAGAGACACCCACCACAATGCCGGGACATTTTTTGTTGCAGTTTGACTGGGGCTAGGTTTTAACCCACCACCCTTGGTATATGGGTCTGGCACTTTACCAACTTGGCCACAAGGGCCTCCCTCACAGCAATTTTCAAGTGTTGTAATCAAGCTAACCTATTTCCTCAGCTGGGACTTCATGCACCTGTACAACGTCCAGTGATTATTTATTCTTCAAAGATGGGGATCTCACCAGTCTTCAAGCTGGTCTCTAATTCAGAAGATCAGACAATCCAACTGACTGGGCCTCCCAAACTGTGAAGATGGCAGGCATGAAGCACCACCTCTTGCCACGAATCATATGTTGAATAATATTCGAACTTCAAGGTCTAGAGTGGTGGCTTATCCTGTAATCCTAACACTCTGGGAGGCAAAAGCAGGTGTTCTAGGGTAACTGGGCACTGTGGGGGGGCAGCATCTGGACACACAGATGCTCAGGATACTGAGGCCATAGGATCTTCTGAGCCCAGGTGTTTAAGATTGTGGTTAGCTATGATGATGTCAGGGCACTCTACCCAGGGGGAAGGAGTCAGATCCTGTCTCAAAGCAAAAGGAAATGAAAACTTTGGTAGGATGGAACATTGTGCCTTCTATGTCAATTCATGGTAGCCTGTGTATGAGCAGAGAGATAGGGTTGACTGTCTCTCATGCACTCTCATAATCTGGGTATATCTTATATTGTGAGCCTTTTGAGCACCTCAAGTTTTGGAAAATATCATCAACTATCTTCATTGAAATAAATATTTCACCCTTTGAAAGTGTACAATTATGTTTCTCCATATAGTCACAAAATTCTACAGCTATTATCACAATCTAATTTTAGAATTTTGTCTTTACCCCACACAGAAAGAATGTCAATACCTACTAGCAGTCACTTTTATCTTCCCCACCATCCTCCCCCACCTGATCTAGTAAACATTTGGCCTTGTCTTGATGTTTTCTTCTAAGTTCAGTCATACTGTGTGGTTTTTTTGTAACTGACCTTGTTCCCTTATCATAATGATTTTAAGGTTTATTCCTAATGCAACATAAATATGCAATTCATTCCTTTTGATTTTTGAATAATATTCATCCCATAAGTATAGCATGTTATATGTATCCAACCATGTGTAAAACCCAGTAGTAGTCTTGAAGACGTTGCCTTCTCATCAAAGATTTTTAAGAGTTTATCAACAGGGCAGCACCTATGGCTCAATGAATAGGTCACCGGCCCCATACAAAGAGGTTGGTGACTTCAAACCCGACCCTGCAACAATAAAATAGTTAGCCATTGTAGTGGGCATCTATAGTCCCACCTACTCAGAAGGCTGAGGCAAGTGAATTGCCAAAGCCCAGGAATTGGAGTTTGCTGTGAGCTGTGACACCAGGGCACTATACTGAGGGCATTAAAGTGAGACTGTCTGTTAAAAAAAATAATTTATCAACAAGATATGTTGCCTCTGTAAACACCTTTTCTGTGTCTGTTAATGAGATAATGTCCTTGTTCTTGTTTATTATATTGTTCTGACTTGCACAGCTGAGTAGGAGACATGTAAATGTAATTAATCAATACAAATTTATTAATATCTGCACAGGGGTCATTGCCCTTAAGAAGTAATTGACCCCCAATGACAGATCAAATGGGTCTTTATACCCTATTTCTGTGTCACAGCAAGCAAGCAAAGGAACAGAGGCTGAATCATTGCTGTTATATTTAGATGGGGGTGGGGAGTGTGTTCCCTAGTTCGGGGGGGGGGGAAGTACGTTAAGCCTCTCCTCCCTTGGTACCTTCTTATCTTCATGTTTCTCGGAACTTTCCTTCCCACCCTTGAGGGGGCTGGGACTGATGGACTCAAAAGAAGTTTCCTTTCAAGGGTAGGGGGCTTGATAATCACAATATTAATGTAGTGTATTCGATTAGTTGATTTTCCCATATTGAACTAGAATGGAAATTGTGGTAATAAATACCATTTGGGATACATGTATAAAATATATTGTCATGCGAGCAGACTATTCCTGCACCTATACAGTAAATCTCTTATAGATTTGAGACTGTGTTTAAACCTTTGCCCAAGAAAAATACAGCGGTACCAAGGCAAGGCAAGCTACCGACCTGAAGTGATGTTTCTGACTTTATCCTTGTCAGCAGCTGATAGTACAGGCCATTGCCACAGCTTCTGCGGGAGATTTTCATTTATTTCTTGGACAAGTGTGATCTCACTCTGTTGCTCAGTCTGTTATGAAACTTCTTAGCTTCCAGTAACATTTGTGCCTTGACCTCTGAAATTCCTGGGATTATAGGTGTGAGCTATGGTGCTCATCCATGGTGATGTTTTGGTGAAGGTTTTTCTCTATTTTTTTTTTCATAGATAACAGCCTATAAATTAAAAAAATAAAAACTATGTTCCGATATAATTCAGACACTCCACAATTCACCACTTCAAGTATTGAGTTCAAGACTACACATTTAGGAATCACTTATATAGTTTGTTTGTTTATTACCAAAAAAGTTTCCCTTGATGTGTAGAAGAGAGAGAGAGAGAAGAAAGAAAATGATCAAGGAATGTGAATAATGGAGAGAGCAAGGGAATAACACAGAGATAATTGGAGGAAAGAAGGATAAAGTGAGGGAGGAGCAATGGGAGGGAGTGAGGGAGGGAAACAAAGAAAGAGAAAATGACAAAACATGGTGGCTCACACATATAATCCTAACTTATGGCAGACTGAGGTTAGAGGACTTCTTGAAAGAGGGGGTGCTGAGAACAGACAGAGCAAATGTCAGACCCTGTCTCTACTAAAGAGTGAAAAATCATCTAGGCATTGTGACAGGAACCTGTATTACTAACCACCTGGGAGTCTCAGGCAGGAGTATTGCCTGAATCCTGGAATGTGAGGTTGCTATGATCTAGGCTGAGCCTTCAAATGACTAGCCTTGGGCCACATATGGAAACCATATCTCAAAAATACCCATACACATACAGAGAAAGTAACATCCAACCAACCAACATTTTCATTACAAAAAGTCCAGAAATATCTTGATGGTTCAAGCAAAGTGAACATCCTTAAGACCTGTGAAACTATGACTAAACTGAGGTTGTAGCCAGGGATAGTGAATTTGAAAGCTACTCTCAAATGAATGCTTGAGGTAGGTCCTTGAAATTGCATCTCATGGGTGGTGCCTATGGCAAAGTGGGTACAGTGCTGGCCCCATATAACAAGGGTGGTGAGTTCAAAACTGACCCTGGTCAAATTGCAACAAAAATAGTAAGGCACTGTGGCGGGTGCCTGTAGTCCCAGTTACTCGGGAGGCTAAGGCAAAAGAATCACTGACTCCCAGAAACAGGAAGTTGCTGTGAGCTGTGATGCCACAGCAGTCTACTGAGGGTGAGGGTGAGAAAGTGAATCTCTGTCTCAAGGGAAAAGAAAAACAAATAGCATCCTATTTAAGTGACTCCATGCAGCTTTGTCAGAGGTGATAGAGCTTGAGTCACATTGCTGTACAAAATGTCAAATGTGTCAGCCTAGTGCTGGGAATCTCAACTGTAAATAGAATCAATAAGGCACAAATGGCACATCACTTCTCTGTCTCTGGATGGAGGGCTAAGAAGTGTCCTTGCTCAAATAATTGAGGAACAACAGCTGAAATGAGTAGAAAATTCCACTTAGTATCTTTGGACAGATGCCTGGATCCCAGGACTTTATAGGATGAAGTCACTACATACTAATTATGGATGACATCACAACGGGTGTTGCCCAGGGTTACCATCTTTAGAATTAAACATATTCCTGCTAAGCATGTGTAGTGGCTGTCCTTGTTTGGCCTTGGGTTTAAACTTTTACAAAAGGTGTGGGGTTCTTTTTTCTACACTCAATTCCTGCTTTGAAAACTTTGTATATCTGGCCTAGGGTTTCATCAACCCTTCCTTTCCTTTTTAATTCACAGATTTTGTTTTCATAGAGTCTCAAGCTATCACCCTGGGTAGAGTGATGTGATGCCATAGCTCACAGAAACCTCCAATTCCTGGGTTTAAGGGACTATTTTTCCTCAGACACCCAAGTAGCAGAGACAACAGGCATCTGCAAGAATGCCTGGCTATTTTTTGATTGTAGTTGTCATTGTTTGACAGGCCTGGGTCAGATTCAAACCCGCCAGGTCTGGTGTATACAGCTGGAGCCTTAGCAGCTTGAACTATAGGGGCCACTCACTTCATGGGTTTGTAAGCAAGTAGAAGAGTATAGTTTATACCTAGTGCTTCCCTAGGATGTTATAGAACAAGAGCTGGAGCCCAAAATTCAGATGGTGATTTCATAGATGTGACAGGTACACACAATTCTCAGTTCTTCTTTTTGTGAGATTTTACTTCTTTTCTACAATAGGCTGATTTCTGACAGGAGGTGTCTCACTGAAGTTCCTCTCTTGAAATCTGGTTAGGCAATGTATCCAGTAGTGTACTCCATGTCTGCATTTATTTATGATAATCATGGGAAATATCAGCCTATCTGGAAAGTTTCAACATTTCTGAACTCTGGGCAAGGTGTATCCAAATATCTGGCTCCTTGGCCACATAGGAAGTAGGAGAGTTATTTTGGGCCACACAATCCATGATTCATACACAATCAATAAGGAAACTTTATAAGAAAAAAAGAGTTGTGTCCATAATTGTGGTAATATCTGCCACCATGGATATGCAGTCCAGACAAAATTCCTAAGTGCCACCAGGGCCTAAGGACTGGGCATTCCTTAAAACCCCTGAGAGGTCATTTCCTCAGTAGAGCTCAATGAATTTTGCCATGTATGACTAAAATTTTTGGTTACTCTGGAAGGTGAAGATGGGCTGATCCCCTGATCACAGGGGTTGGAGACAAGGTTGAGCAACAGCAAAATAATCTCAGACACAACCACACACCTGGTTTGTACTAAAATAGAAAAGATTGTCAAGGGTTGTGGCCCTTGCTTTTAGTTCCAGCTACTCTAGAGGCTGAGGCAGGAGGATCCCTTCAAACCAAGATTTGGATGCTGCTGTGTGGTAGGCCAATGCCATGACACTTTCTGCTGGGCAACACAGTGAGTGTCTCTCTCATGAGAAATAATAAAATTAAGAAAGAAAAAAAGAAACAAAGAAAGAGAGAGAGAGAAAGAAAGAGAGAGAGAGTAAGGAAGGAAGGAAGGAAGGAAAAAGGTAAGGAAGGGAAAATTTGCTAGATACAGTTTCCAAGAGCTACAGTACCAGGAAAGGTCAGTAGACAGATGGAATATGGAACTACATAAAGGGAGGAGATATATTGTGGCTCCGGGCAGGAACAATGAGTCAGGACAAGAGGGTTTTGGATTGCTTTGATAAGATATTGCCAGTTGATCTGACAGGTAGGGTTTCTCCAGAGCTGTCTAGTCCAAGGGCTCAGATTGATTGGGACATGGGAATATTGGCCTCACTTGAAGGAGCCCAACAGAAGAGGCAGAGAGTATACTCTGGATTTTTTAGTGTGGATATGAAAAGCCTGATTTGAGTCAAGAAATCACTGCGTGGGCATTTTCCATTGATACAAGTGTCTAGGATATCAAAAAATTATGTAAAATCCATAGGCTTGATTAATACAGGTGGTAGAAAAAAAATTTCCCTATGAGAGAATAATTTCTCTAGTTGACATCTATCTAGAGAAAAAATTTCAACTCTAGATCCATAGTCAAAGATAAAAATGAGGAAAAAGTTCCCTACCAATGATTTTTGCCATTGACATATTAAGACAGAGTCTTATTTTGTTGCCATTCGGGAGAGTGACCTAGTATCATAGCTCACAAAATATTTCAAGTGTTGTCATCAAGCTGAGGGAATACTTGTCATCAAGTGTTCCCTCAGCTGGGTCTCCAATCACAATGTCCAACCTGTTTTTATATTTCAGTGATGGGGGTATCACTAGTGCTCAGACTATTCTTCAATTCAGAAACTCAGATAATCCAACTGAGTGGGCCTCCCAAAGTGCCAAGATGACAGGCACGAAGCACCACTCCAGTACACCAAACATAGTTTAAAAAATATCCTAAATTCAAGTTCTAGATTGATAGCTCACACCTGTAATACTAATACTCTGGGAGGTAGAAGCAGGTAGTCCAAAGTAACTGGGCACTATATGGTAGCAACTGGACTCCCATATGCTCAGAAGGCTGAGGCAATAAGATCTGTTAAGCCCAGGAGTTTTAGTTTGTAGTTAGCTATGATGACATGAGGGTTCTCTACCCAGGGTGAAGCAGTCAGACTCCATCTCAAGGACAAAGAAAAAGACAGCTTCCTTAGGATGGAACAATGTGTCTTCTATGTCAATTCATGGTAACCTGTGTGTGAGCAGGGAAATAAGCTTGACTGTCTCGATCTGGGTACTTCTTATGCTGTGAGCCTTTTGAGCACCTCAAGTTTTGGAAAAACATCGTCAAGTAGCTTCATTGAAATATATAGTTCACCTTTGAAAGTGTACAATTCTGTATTTCTTAGTATAGTCACACAATTGTACAGCTATTTAGAACTGAATTGAACTGTACAGCTATTTAGAACTTTGTCTTCTTCCCCCATACAAAGAAGGTCAATACCTACTAGCAGTCACTTTCATCTTCCCCACCACTCTCCGCCACCTGCTCCCGACTCCTAGTAGACAATTGGTCTTGCCTCAATGTTTACTTCTGAGTTCACTCATTCTTTCTGCAGTCTTTTGTAATTGGCCTTGTTCCCTTCTCATAATGATTTTAAGGTTCATTCCTATTGTAACATGAATGTGTACTTCATTCCTATTGATTGTTGAACAATATTCCACTCTATGAATATAACACATTATATGTACACAATCATCTGTAAATACCATGAGTAGTCCTGATGATTTTTCCTTCTCATCTAAGATTTTTTAACGATTTTATCAACAAGATATGTTTCTTCAGTAAAAAGTTTTTTCTGTGTCTCCTGAGGCAACCATGTGGTTTTTCTTATTGATTCTATTAATGTAGTGTGTTCTATTAGTTGATTTTCCCATATTGAGCTAGATTAAAAATCCTGGCAATAAAACCCACTTGGTATACATGTATAAAACATTTTATATGCTATTAGAGTTTTTCTGTACCTATACAGTATATCTCTTATAATTTGGATACTGTGCTTCCACCTTTACCTCAGAAAAATACACTGGTACCAACATAGCTCAAGGAAGTGTAAGCTATTACACTCAAGTGATCCTCATGACTTGATTGTTCTCAGCAGCTGATAGTACAGGCCCATGCCACCACTGCTGGGGAAGTTTTGCACTTATTTCTTGGGGACGTAGGGTCACAATGTTTCTCACTCTATTCTGAAACCCCTTATCTTCCAGTAATCTTTCTGCCTAGGCCTCTGAAAATGCTGGGATTACAGGTGTGACCTATGTCCTCATTAAGGCTTATATATTTATGAAGGTTTTCCACTATTATCCTCGTTACAAAAAAAAAAAAAAAACCTCTATTCAGATATAATTCACACAAGCAATAATTCACCCAATTTAAGTATGGTGTTCAAGACTATACAGTCAGGGATCACTTGTACAGTTTGTTTGTTTGTTACTAGAGAAGATTCCCATAAGGTATAGAAAGGTATAGAAGAGAGAGATAGAGGAAAGAAAGGGATGAAGGAATGAAAAGAATGGAGAGAGCAAGCTAATGAGAGAGAGAGAATTGGAAGAAGGAAGGATAAAGTGAGCGAGTGGTGAAGGGAGGGAGGGAAAGAGGGAAAGAAAGAGAAAATGATCAAACTTTGTGGGTCACTCCTATAATCCTAGCCCTTGAGCAGGCTGAGTTGAGTGGAGTTCTTGAATGAGTGGGTGCTGAAAACTGACTGAGTAGTCCTGGCCACATGGGAGTCTCAGACTGGAGAATTGCCTGAGTCCTGGTGTTTGAAGTTGATATGATTTAGGCTGAGGCCACAAAAGACTGTCCTGGGCCACACATGGAAATCACATCTCAAAAATACCCATACACACACCCAGGCACAGAGAAACCAACAGATCAACCAACAGACATTTTCATCATCTAAAAAGACCAGAAATACCTAGGTGGTTCAATCAAAGTAGACATGTTTAAGACCTGTAACAGTTTGACAAAATTAAGGCTGTTACCAGGCACAGTAAAGTTGTAAGTTTAACTAAAGGAAGTTTTGGGATAGGTGTCAAAACATGTCCTTGAAAAAGCATCTCATGAGCAGAGCCTATGGCTCAGTGGGTAGGGCGCAGCCCCTATAAAATGAGGGTGGTGATTTTGAACCCAGACCCTGACAAACTGCAAGAAATAATACCCAGGTGTGGTGCATGCCTCTAGTCAGAGCTGCTCGTGAGAGTGAGGCAAAAGAATTGCCTAAACCCAGCAGCTGGAGGTTGCTATGAGCTATGATGTCACAGTATTTTAAAGAGGGTGACAAAGTGAAACTCTGTCTCAAAGAAAAAACAAAAAAGAAATAGAATTCTACTTAGGTGACTCTATGCAGTTTTTGTCAGCTGTGATGCAGCTTTAGTCATACTGCTGTATAAAATCTCAACTGTTGTGTCAGACTAGTGCCAGGAATCTCAACCATCACTAGAATCAATAAAGCAAAAATGGGAAATCACTTCTCTGTCAGTGGATGGAGGGTTAAGTTGTTTCCTGGTTCAAATTGAGGGACACCAGCTGAAGTGAGAAGAAGAGGTGACTTAGTATCACTGAACAGAAGCTGCGATCCCAGGACATTACAGGATAAAGTCACTACATGATCACCGTGGATGACATCATAATGGGTATTACCCTGGGTTACCATCTTTAAGCTTAACCTTATTTCTTCTAAGCATGTGTAGTAGCTTTCCAGGTTTTTCATTGAGTTCAAACTGTTACAAAAGCATATGGTTCTTTTCTCCACCCTCAACTGCTGCTTGCTGAAGTTTGTTTGTATCTCCGGCCAATGGATTCAACAGCCCTTCTTTCCTTTTCAAGTCATAGATTTGTAAGGAATTGGAAGAGTATGGCTACAAACTAGTGTTGCCCTGGTATATTATAGACAAAGAACCTGAGCACAGTGTTCAAACAATGACTTCACAGACCTGACAGGAATGTCACAAAATTCTCAGATCTGCTTTTCTTGAGCTTTCTCTTCTTTCTCTAGAATAGGCTTGTTTCTGAGGGTAGGTGTCTCACTGACGGTCTTCTTTCAAATCTGGTTAGACAATCTGTCCAGTAGTGTACTCCATAACTGCAGTTGTTTATGATGATCGTGACAAATATCAGCCTATCTGGAATGTTCCAACATTCCTGATGTCTGGGCCAGGCATGTTCAAACATTTGGTTTCTTGGCCACATACAAAGTAGAAGAGTTTTGCTGAGCCATATGTGCAATACAAAATCACTAATGAAACCTGATAAGCAAAAAAGAGGTGTGTGCATAATCTTGGTGATATATGCCACCAAGGACAGGCACAGCAGTCCTGACATAATCCCCATGTGTCACCAGAGCCTGAGCATTGACACTTCTCAAAGCCCCTGATAAGGTCATTTCTTAAGTACAGCTCCAGGACTTTTGCCACACATGACTACAATATCTCCTTGTTCTGGGAGGTCAAGGTGGGCTGATATCCTGAGCTCAGGTGTTGGAGACAAGACTGAGAAATAGGAAGATACCCTCAGTCCTGACCACACTCCGAATTAGTACTAAAATAGAAAAGGATGTCAAACATTGTGGCCTTTGCCTTTAGTTCCAGCTAGATCAGAGGCTGAGGCAGGAGGATCTCTTCAACCCAAGAGTTGTATGTCACTGTGTTCTAGGCTAAGGCCATGACACTCTTTCCTGGGCAAAAGACTGAAAGTCTGTATCATAAAAAATAAAGAAAGAAGGAAAGAAAGGAAGAAAGAGGAATGAAAAAAGGAAAGGAAGGAAGGAAAAAAGAAAATTTGCTAGGCACAGTTTCCAAGAGGAAAAGTATGAGGAGAGGTCATTAGGTAGATGGAATCGGGGACTACATAAAAGAGATTTATTGTGGCCCCAAGGGAGGGTAGAGGACAATGAGTCACAACAAGTACATTTGGGATTGGTTCATTAGGATTTTGCCAGTTGATCTGATGCGAAGGTGTTGTCTAGAGATCTGGTCCATGAACTCAGAATTACTGGGGCAAGAGAATATTGGCCCAGATGGAAGAAACCGAAAAGAAGGGGTGGGAGGTATACTCTGAATTTTTTAGACTGCATATGAAAAGCCTGATTGGAGTCAGGAAATCACTGTGTGGCTACTTTAGAGTGACTACAAGAATCTAGGATATAAAAGGGTCAGATTTATGTAAAATCCAAAGGCTTGACTAATCTAGGATTTAGGAAAACATTTTCCCTATGAGAGAATAAATTCTCTAGCTGACATCTATTCTAGGGGTAAAATTTCAATGTTAGATCTGTGGTTAAAAGTAAAAATGAGGGCTAATTCCCCTACCAATGGTTTTCTCCATTTATGTATTGAGATAGTGTCTCCTTTTGTTGCCCTTGGTAGAGTGCCCTGGTATCATAACTGACAGAAATCTTCATGTGTTGTCCTCAAACAAACGTATTCCGTCAGGTGGGACTCCAAGTGCCTGCATAAAATATGGCCTTTTTTATTCTTCAGAGATGGGGATATTAATGGTGCTCAGACTGGTATTTAATTTAGAAGCTCAGAGAATCCAACTGACTGGGCCTCTCAAAGTGCTAAGATGAAAGGCATGAAGACCACCCCTGGCCACAAACCATAGTTTGAAAAATATCCCAACTTTGGGTGGCACCTGTGGCCTAGTGGGTAGGGTGACATCCTGTTATACCGAGGGTGGCAGATTTAAATACAGTCCTGGATAAACAGAAACAACAAAATTATCCAGGCTTTGTGGCAGGTGACTATAGTCCCAGCTACTCATGAGGCTGTGGCAAGACAATCACCTAAACCAAGAATTTGGAGGTTGCTGTGAGCTGTGATGCCACGGCACTGTACTGAGGCTTACAAAGTAAAAATATGTCTCAAAGAAAAAAAAAATAGCATCCTATTTTAGTGACTCCATGCAGTTTTATCAGGTGATACAGTTTGAGTCACAATGCTATAGAAAATCTCAACTGTTGTGTCAGCCTAGTGCCTGGAATCTCAACCATCAATAGAATCAATAAGGCCCAAATGGGAGATTACTTCTCCATCTGTGCATGGAGGGCTAAGAAGTATCCTGGTTCAAACAATTGAGGGACACCAGCTGAAGTGAGCAGAAAAGGTCACTTTGTATCTTTGACCAGAAGCCTGGATCCCAGGACATTATAGGATGGAGTCAAGACATGGTCACCATATATGACATCACAATGGGCGTTACACCTCTTCAAACATAACCTTATTCCTGCTAAGCATGTGTAGTGGCTATCTAGGTTTGTCATTGGTTTCAAATTGTTACAGAAATGTGGGGTTCTTATCTCCACTCTCAATTCCTGCATTCCAAAGTTTGTATATCTGGCCAAGAGATTCAAAATCCCTTCCTTTCTATTTTACATCATGGATTTGTTATCAAGTGGAAGAGTATGGTTTATACCTAGTGCTGCACTGGGGTATTATAGACAAAGAACCTGAGCCCAAAGACAAGACAGTGATTTCACAGACCTGACAGGTATGTCACATAATTCTCAGTTCTACTTTTTGTGAGATTTTATTTCTTCCTCTAGCATAGGCTTGTTTCCAACAGTAGGTGTCTCATTGAAGGTCCTCTCTAGAAATTTGATTAGGCAATGTGTCCAGAAGTGTTCTCCATACATGCAGTTATTTAGGAAAGTTCCAACATTCCTGACCTCTGGGCCACTCATTCAGTACACAATCACTAATCAAACCCGATAAGCAAAAAAGAGATGTGTGCATTATTGTGATGTCTGCCAGGATGGATATGCAAAACAGTCCTGACATAATCCCTATGTGTCACCAGGGTCTAAGGATTGGACACTCCTCGAAGCCCCTGATAAGGTCATTTCTTAAATAGAAAGAAATGCCACATGGAGGTGGTGCCTGTGGCTCAGAGATGTAAGGTGCTGGCACCATATGCGTGAGGTGGCAGATTCAAGCCCAGCCCCGGCCAAAACTGCAAAAAAAAAAAAAAAAAAAAAAAAAAAGAAAGAAAGAAAGAAAGAAAGAAATGTCTGCCACATGGGACTACAATATTTCATTGCTCTGGGAGGACAAAGTGGGCTGATTTCCTGAGCTCACATGTTAGAGACAAGGCTGAGCAACAGCAAGATACCCTCAGCCCTGATCACACACCCAGTTTTTACTAAAATAGAAAAGGTTGTCAATGGTTGTGGCCCTGGTCTGTAGTTCAGGCTATTGCAGAGGCTGATGCAAGAGGATCCTTTCATCTGAAGACCTGGATGGTGCTGTGTGCTAGGCTGAGGCCATGACACTCTAGACTGAGCAATAGAGTGAGAGTCTGTCTCATGAAAAACAATAAAAGAAAGAATGAAAGAAATATAATTTGCTAGGTACAGTTTACAAGAGGAAAAGTACAGGGAGAAGTCACTAGGCACATGGAATAAGAGGCTACATAAAGGAAGAGATTTATTGTGGCCTCCATGTGGAAGATCAATGAGTCAGGACATGTTGGGTTAGAATTAGTTCATATTGATATTGCCAGTTGATCTGATGGGTAGGGATTGTTCAGAGATTTCTGGTCCATGACCTTGGAATTACTGGGGCAAGGGAATATTGGTCCAGATTGAAGAACCCCAACAGAAGAGATGCAGGGTATACTCTGAATTTTTTTAGTGTGCATATGGAAAGCCTGATTTGATGAAATAACTCACTGTATGGGCAGTTTCTAGTGATACAGGAATGTAGAATATCAAAGGATCACAGTTACATAAAATCCAAAGGCTTGACTAATACAGGTTTTAGGAATGCAATTTCCCTAATAGAGAATAAATTATCTAGTTTACATCTAATCTAGGGGTAAAATTTCAAAACTTCAAGCATGACAAAAAGTAAATATGAGGGGTAATTCCCTACCAATGGTTTTCTCCATTCATGTACTGAGAAAGGGTCTCATTTTGGTGCCATCAGTTGAGTGCCCTGGTATCATGACTCACAGAAAGCTTTATATGTTGTCATCAAGTGATCCTATTCCTTCAGGTGGGACACCAGGCACCAGAATAAAAACTGGCCTTTTTTATTTTTCAGAGTTGGGGATGTCACCATTGCTCAGGCTGGTCTGTCATTCAGAAGCTCAGACGGTACAACTGACTGGGTCTCCCAATATGATACCATGACAGCCATGAAACATCACTTAGTATTGCTTACTAATTTTCTTAGTCTGGTCTGAAACCTTTTAGCTTGCCGTGATCGTTATGCCTCAGATTCTGAAATTGGTTGGTTTGTAGGTGTGAGCTATGGTCCTGATCCATGATTATGTTTTCCTGAAGGTTTTTTTCTTTTATCCTCGTAGACAACTGCCCATAAATTAAAAAATAACAACTTTATTCAGATATAATTCACACACTCAACAATTCACCCACTTCAAGTATAGAGTTCAAGTCTATACATGAAGGGATCACTTGTATAGTTTGCTTTTTTGTTACTAGTGAAGTTTTCCTTAAGGTGTAGAGCAGAATGGTAGAGGAAAGAAAGGAATGAAAGAAAGAAAAGAATGGAGAGATCAAGGGAATGAGAGAGAGAGAATTGGAGGAAGTAAGGTTAAAATGAGAGAGGGGTGAAAGGAGAAAGGGAGAGAAACAAAGAAAGAGAAAATGGCCCAACTTCGTGGCTCACAACTATAATCCTACCCTCTAGCAGGATGAGATGAGTGGAGTTCTTTCGTGAGGTGGGTGCTGAGAAGGAATAGAGCAGGTGTCAGACCCTGTTGCTAATCAAAAGTGAAAAATTATCTAGGCATTGCGACAGGTAGCTGTAGTCCTAGCCACATGGGAGTCTCAGGAAAGAGGATTCCCTGAATCCTGGAGTTTGATGGTGGTATGATCTAGGCTGAGGCCACTAAATACTAGTCTGAACAAGATGCGGAAATCGTATCTCAAAAATGCCCATACACACACATGCACATACAAACCAAGAAACCCACCAATAAACTTTTTCATTACCTAAAAAGACTAGAATTACCTTGATGGTTCATGCAATGTAGACATGCTTAAGGACTGTGAAGCTATGAACAAATTGTGAGTGTAGCCAGGCATAGTAAATTTGTAAGCTTCTCTCAAATGGATGTTTTGCAGTAGGTTTCAAACATGTCCTTTAAATAGCACCCAACCTGCATTGCCTGTGGCTAAGTGGGTAGTGTGCTGGCCTCATATAATGAGGCTGTTGAGTTCAAACCCAGCCCCACCAAAATGCACC
This sequence comes from Galagoides demidoff, assembly GCA_963574575.1. Lineage (NCBI taxonomy): Eukaryota > Metazoa > Chordata > Mammalia > Primates > Galagidae > Galagoides > Galagoides demidoff. Next base: position 26,049 of record CAUYQV010118172.1, read on the forward strand.
AAAAAATAGCCATGCATAGTGGTGGGCACCTGTAGTTCCAGCTACTCACAAGGTTGAGGCAAAAGAATCACCTCAGCCCAGGATTTGGATGTTGTGACCAACGATGCCATAGCACTTTACCAAGTATTTCAAGGTGAAACTCTGTCTCAATTAAAAAAAGAAAACCAAATAGCATCCTACTTCAATGACTCCATACAGTTTTGTCTGCTGTGATTCAGCTTGAGTCACATTGCTGTACAAAATCCCAACTGTTGTGTCATTCTAGTCCTGGGAATATCAACTGTCAATAGAATCAATAAGGCACAAATGGGAGATCACGTCTTTGTCTGTGGATGGAGAGCTAAAAAGTGTCATAGTTCAAACACCTAAGAGATACTAGATGAAGTGTGCAGGAAAGGCCACTTAGTATCATTGACCAGAAGCCTGAATCCCAGGACATTAAAGGATGAAGTCACTACATTTTCACTGTGGATGACATCACAATGGGTGTTGCTCTGGGTTAACATCTTTAAGCTAACCTTGTTAAAAACGTGTAGTGGCTGTCTGGGTTTGTTATTGGGTTCAAACTGTTACAAAACTGTAGGGTTCTTTTCTCTACACTCAATTCCTGCTTTCTAATTTTTTTTTTTTTTGTATCTATGGCCAAGGGATTCAACAACCCTTCCTTTCCATTTCCAACCGTGGATTTGTAAGCAACTGAAAGAGTATGGTTTATACCTAGTACTATCCTGGGATGTTATAGACTAAGAACCTCTGCCAAAAATCAGACAGACAGTGATTTCACAGACTTATCAAGTATGTCACACAATTCTCAGTTCTACCTTTGTGATGTTTTCCTTATTTCTCTAGAATAAGCGGTTTGGGATGGCAGGTGTCATTGAAGGTCCTTTCTCGAAATGTGGTTAGGCAATGTGTCCAGGAGGGTACTTCATACCTGCAGTTATTTATGATGATCATGGGAAATATCATCCTATCAGGAAAGCCCCAACATTCCTGACCACTGTGCCAGTTGTGTCACAACTATTGTCTTCTTGGGTTTATAGGAAGTAGAAGAGTTATTTCAGGCCACATGTTCAATACACACTCACTAATGAAACCTGATAAACAAAAAAGAGATCTGTACATAATTGTGGTGAGATATGCCAAAATGGTTATGCAATACAGTCCTAAGATAATCTGTATGTGTCACCGGGACCTGAGGATTGTACACTCCTAAAAACCCCTGATAATATTATTTCTTAAGTAGAGCTCAATTACTTGTGCCATTGATGACTATAATATTTATATGCTGTGGGAGGCTAAGGTGGGCTGATCACCTGAGCTCACATGTTGGAGATGAGGCTAAGCAACAGTATGACATCATCAGACCCAATCTACCACCTACTTTGTGGTGACATAGAAAAGGTTGTCAAGGACTGTGGCCCTTGCCTTTAGTTCCATCTATGCCAGAGGCTGAGGAAGGAGGATCCCTTCAACCCAAGAGTTCAATGTCACTGTATGCTAGGATTTGGACATGACAATGGAGCCTGGGAACAGAGTGAAAGTCTGTCTCATGAAAAATAGAGAAGGAAACAAGGAAAGGAAAGGAAAGGAAAGGAAAGGAAAGGGAAGGGAAGGAAAGAGGGAAGGGAAGGAAAGAGGGAGGGGAGGGGAGGGGAGGGGAGGGGAGGGGAGGGGAGGGGAGGGGAGAGGAGAGGAGAGTAGAGGAGAGGAGAGGAGAGGAGAGGAGAGGAGAGGAGAGGAAAGGAAAGGAAAGGAAAGGAAAGGAAAGGAAATTTGGATGCACAGTTTCCAAGAGCAAAAAGTACAAGGAGAGATCAGTAGGCATATGGAATATATGACTGCGTAAAGGAAGAGATTTACTGTGGTCACCAGGAGGGGACAATTAGTCAGGACAAGTGTGTTTGTGGTTGGTTCATTAGGATGTAACCAGTTGATCTGAAGGGTGGGGTTGTCCAGAGATGTATGGTCCCTGGTCTCACACTGCATGGGGCAAGGGATTATTGGCCCATATTGAAGGAGCACAACAGAAGAGGTGGAGGGTATACTCTTGAATTTTAGTGTGCACATGAGAAACCTGATTTGAGTCAAGAATTCATTGTGTGGGCATTTTAGGGAAACTACAAGAACCTAGGATATCAAAGGGTCAGAGTTACATAATACAAAGCCTTGACAAATGGAAGTTTTAGAAAAACAATTTCCGTTTGAGAGAATGATTTATTTAGTTGACATCTAATCTAGGGGCAAAATTTCAACACTAGATCCTTGGTGAAACTTAAAAATGAAGGTTAAGTCCCTTAGAAATGGTTTTCTCCATTTGCGTATTGAGACAGTCTCATTTTTTTGCCCTCGGTAGAGTGCCCTAGTATCATAACTCACAGCAATCTTCAAGTGTTGTCATCAAGTGAACTTTTGCCATGCATGAGTACAATATTTGTATGATATGGGAGGCCACGTTGGGCTGATCTCCTGAGCTCATGTTTTGGAGACAAGGCTGAACAACAGCAAGACACTCTCAGCCCCAATTTCTATTTGTACAGAAATAGAAAAGGTAGTCAAGAGTTGTGGTCCTGCGTTTAGTTCCAGCTACTCCAGAGAATATGTCCAAGCTCCATCCATGTAAACATGAACGTGGTAAAGTCTCTCTCCTTTTTAAGGCTGCATAATATTGCGTGGTGTACATTTACTACAATTTGTTAATTCTTTCAAATGGGCTTTCAAATGGGCTCTTGGGCTTTTCTATGAATTAGCAATTATGAATTGGGCTACAATAAACATTCTGGTTCAAATATCTTTGTTATGAAGTGATTTGGGGGCCTCTGGACATATACCTAATAGAGGAATTGAAGGATTAAATGGCAGATCTATTTTTAGATCCCTAAGTGGTCTCCAAACATCTTTCCAAATGGAATGTATTAGTTTGCATTTCCACCAGCAGTGCAGAAGAAGTATTCCCTTTTTTCCACATCCATGCCAGTATCAACGGTTTGGGGATTTTGTGATGTGGACTAATCTTACTGGAGTTAGATGATATCTCAAAGTGGTTTTGATTTGTATTTCTCTGATGACTAAGGATGAAGAGTGTTTTTCCATGTGTCTGTAGGCCATGCACCTGTCTTCTTTAGAGAAGTTTCTCTTCAAGTCACTTTCCCACAATGAAATGGGATCACTTGTTCTCTTCTTGCTAATATGTTTGACTTCTCTGTGGATTCTGGTTATTAAACCTTTGTTGGAGACATAACCTCCAAATATCTTCTCCCATTCTGAGGGATGTCTGCTTGGTTTACTGTGTTCTTCTCTGTGCAGAAGCTTTTTAGTTTGATCAGATCCCAGTAATGTATTTTTGATATTGCTTCAATTGCCCGCGGGGTTCTTTTCATAAAATATTATCCAAGAGCAATTTCTTCAAGTATTTTCCCTGCACTCTCTTCTAGTATTTTTATAGTTTCATGTCTTAAGTTTAAACATTTAATCCAGTGAGAGTCTATCTTAGGTAACAGTGAAAGTGTGGTTCCAGTTTCAGTCTTCTACAAGTCACCAGCCAGTTCACCCAGCATCATTTGTTAAATAAGGTTCTTTTCACCACCACTGTATATTTTTCATTGGCTTATCAAAGATTCAATGCTGATAAGTATCTGCGTTTGTCTCTTTATTCTCCATTCTGTTACATACATCTACCTCTCTGTTTTTGTGCCAGTACCTTGATGTTTTGAACACAATCAATTTATAGTATAGTCTGAAGTCTGGTGGCGTTATTGCTCCTGATTTGTTATTATTTGTGAGTAATGCCTTGGCTATTGGAGGTATTTTCTGATTCTATATAAACGAAAGTATTCTTTTTTTTTTGAAGTCTTTAAAGTATGACAGTGATGCTTTAATAGGGATTGCATTAAAACTGTATATTGCTTTGGGTAGTATGGATATTTTAACAATGTTTATTCTTCCCAGTCATTAGTATCTTATGTTATTCAATTTTCTAATGTCTTTAGCTATTTCTTTCCTTAGAGTTTCATAGTTCTTTTTATAGAGATCTTTCACACCCTTTGTTAGGTAAACTCCCAAATATTTCATCTTCTTTGGCACTACTGTAAAAGGAATACAGACCTTGACTGTTTTTTCCGCTTGACTATTGTTGATATATGTATAACATATATAACGGCTACATATTTGTGAGTATTGATTTTGCAACCTGAGATACTGCTGTATTCCTTGATCACTTCTAAGAGATGTGAAGTTAAATGCTGGGGTTTTCCAATATACAATCATATCATCTGTGATGAGATGCAATTTTCATCTTCTCCTCAGACCCTATGTGAATAAACTTGATCGCCTTCTTTTGCCTGATTGTGATAGCTAAGACTTCCATTACAATGTTATAAAACAGTGCAGACAATGGGCAACCTGGCCTGGTTTCTGATCTGAGTGAAAATGATTTTGATTTAACTCCGTTCAATAAAATATTGGCAGTGGGTATGCTGTAGGTGACCTCTATCAGTTTAAGAAATGTTCCTATGTACCTATTTTTATTTTTATTTTTTTTCTGTATTTGTAATTTTGTATTTACAGTAGAACCTCTGTAAGTTGACCACCCAATGGCCAGTAACAAACTGATCGACATACCAAGTGGTCAATATAAGGAACTTCCATTGAGTACATGTGATGCATATTGAGTCTATAAAAATTAGGTCAACTTCAGGAGGTGGTCAACTATGAACTATGGAGGTTCTACTGTCTTTTCTTTTTTTATTCTTTTTTTAATTTTTTTATTAGCTCATAATTGTGTACATTATTTTCTATCATAGGATACAGTGTGTTGCTTCCATATACAGTTTGGAAAACTCTCATCCAACTGGCTAACAGCCGTCATGTCTTTCTCATAATTGTTGTGTTAACATATTCATATTCAACCTTTAGACAAATTCACGTGTACCCAAATAGGATAAATTATAGGTGTGATCCCCAAAATACAACGTGTACTTCTTGAAAATACAATCTTCAAGAAAGTATTGTGTGACCTGAGGTCTACCCATACAAACAGAG
>CAUYQV010118175.1:0-47431 GCA_963574575.1 Galagoides demidoff
CCGCCTCCCAAGTAGCTGGGACCACAGGCACCCGCCACAATGCCCGGCCATTTTTTGGTTATAGCCATCATTGTTGCTTGGCGGGCCCGGGCTGGGGATTCGAACCCGCCACCTTAGGTGTACGTGGCTGGCGCCTTAGCCAATTGAGCCACAGGCGCTGAGCCAGTCCCAGCTACTTTGGAGGCGGAGGCAGAGAATCACTTGAGCCCAGGAGCTAGAGGTTGCTGTGAGCTGTGACTTCACAGCACTCTACCTAGGGCAATAGCTTGAGGCTCTGTCTCAAAAAAAAAAAAATATATATATATATTATATATATATTTATAGGTAACTATAAACTGTAGAAAATATTAAGCACTGGAAAACACTGGACAAACGTTGGGCAGTATTCAAATAATGGAACATTTACCTTTATGAGCAAGATTTAACACTACAAAGAAACAGGTGTCAGAAGTGCCAGTTGAAGGACTGACTTTGCTTCCAAAACTTTATATTTCTTGGACCATCTCTTACAAGACTTTTATAAAGCACGTTATGCAAATAGGCTTATTAATATGTATTTATTTGCATGAATGACTTACTGTTAGCAGCCCACAGGGCTGTCAGCACACACTTACAAACACATGTGTAACATGGCAACAGCTATCAGCAAAGCTAACTGATTAGATATGACGCTGACCCGGGAACCATTTCCTGGTTCCTGGAAATGTCAACTTCGCCATTTTATTGTGTGTTAGTTTTTGCTTTTAATTCAACATTGGTGAATTCCTTCAAACCCATAATGTCTCTATAATACATTTATTGTTATGCTTTGTAGTCACAGGAGAATTCTAGTACTTTCTTTCATTTTCCAAATTTGAGGTGGGTGGATTGCCTGAGCTCACAGGTTCAAGACCAACCTGAGCAAGAGCAAGACCCCGTCTCTAAAAATAGCTGGACATTGTGTAGGCACCTATAGTCCCAGCTACTTGGGAGGCTGAGGCAAGAGGATTGCTTGAGCCCAAGAGTTTGAGGTTGCTGTCAGCCGTGACATGGCACCCAGGGTGACAGAGTAACAAAAAAAAGGGAGTGGCGCCTGTGGCTCAGAGGGGTAGGGTGCTGACTCCATATACCAAAGGTGGCAGGTTCAAACCCAGCCCCCGGCCAAAAAAAAAAGTTAGGCCTTAGACTTTGTGGTTTCTCAGCACATGTTACTTTTAGGAGCCCTAATCAGAGCTGCATAGTGCTACCCTGAGAGAGTCTCATTGTAACATATCATAGTCTTTTTCTATCTCTAGGTGAGGTTCACATGCTGAATTTGACAAATAGGGTGTGCATTTATTTCTTTACTCAGCAAATATTTATTGAGCACATACTATGAGGCAGGTACTGGCTATACATTGATTAATAAAAAAGACATAGTATCATTCATATTTGTATGTCTTTGAAACCTTAGTTCAAAGTCACACTGATAGTGACTTTTAATCATCCTGCCTTCCTTGCTGCCTTGGCATCATGACATAGACTTACTTTTGGTGTTTGTCACAGCCAGGACTCAATCGTTCTAAATGAGTGCAGTGGGTGGTTAACTGCGGAGTGAGTCAGCCTCCCTCCTCCATGTCAGGAACTCCTAAATCTTCCTCTTTCTGGCCTCTTTTTTCTTGAGACAGATCCTTACTATGTGGCCCTTGGTAGAGTGCTGTGGTGTCACAGCTCATAGTAGCCTCAAACTCTTGGGCTTAAGGGATTCTCTTGCCTCAGCCTCCCAAGTAGGAGGGACTACAGGTACCCACCACAATGCCTGGCTAAATTTTGTTTGTTTTTGTTATAGCTGTCATTGTTGTTTGGCAGGCCCAAGCTGGATTCAAACTGGCCAGCCCTGGTGTGGTGTATGTGGCTGGTGCTTTATCTGCTGAGCCGTAGGCACCAAACAAGGAAAGTAATATTTTCAGCATGACATTGGGTAGGATTTAAGAGCCACTAAAGAGAAACAGTAGATTAATAAGCTGGAGCATTACTATTATGGACCATGACATTTTTATACTAAACTGATATATAATATTCTAGAGAGTTTTTTTTAATTTGAAAGTATAGTTTTTCTGGGCTTGGCACCTGTAGCACAGTGGTTACGGTGCCAGCCACATGCACTGAGGCTGGAGGGTTGGGCTTGCTCAACAACAATGACAACTGCAACAAAAAATAGCCAGGCACTGTGGCGGGCGCCTGTAGTCCCAGCTACTTGGGAGGCTGAGGCAAGAGAATCGCTTAAGCCCAAGAGTTTGAGGTTACTGTCAGGTATGATGGATGCTACAGCATTCTACCGAGGGTGACATAGTGAGACTTGGCCTCAAAAAAAAAAGGAAAGTATAGTTTTTCTGTATACAGAAGCAATTTGTCATTCTGAAGACTCCTTGGAATGTGTCAGATGTAAGAATTCTCTCTTCCTATGCCTGGAAAAAAAAAAAAAGAATTCTTCCTCAAACTAGGGAAAGAGAAACAGAATTAAGTAGCCTTTTGTCTAAGATGACAAAAGTTTATGTAAAGGAAATAATCTTTTCTTTCTAGTTTCTCAGTATAAAGAAAAAAGCAAGTATTTCCAACTTGCGTGGGATCTGGTACAGGGTGTTAGTACAGGAGAAATGAGCTCAGTTACTTCCTTTATTTATTTTTGTATTTTTTATTTATTTATTTATTTTTGAGGCAGAGTCTCACTATGTTCATAGCCCTTGGTAGAGTGCTATGCTATCACAGCTCACTGCAACCTCCTACTCTTGGTCTTAGGAGATTCTCTTGCTTCAGCCTCCCAAGTAGCTGGGACTATAGGCACTGCCACAATTCCCAGCTATTTTTTGTTGCAGTTGTCATTGTTGTTTAGTGGGCCCTGGCTGAATTCAAACCCGCCGGTCCCAGTAGCGCTATAACCCCTGTGCTATGGGCCCCGAGCAGAGCTCAGTTACTTCTAAAGCAGTGGTTTCCAACCTTCCTAATGCCACAACCCTTTAATATAATTCCTCATGTTATAGTGACCCCTGACCATAAAATTATTTTTGTTTCTACTTCTTCACTATAATTTTGCTACTGTTATGAATCGTAATATAAATATCTGATATGCAGGATATATTTAGGCGACCTCTGTGAAAGGGTCGTTCGACCCCCAAAGGGGTCATGACCCACAGGTTGAGAACCACTGTTCTAAAGGATTTTATTCTGGTATTAAATAGCAACCATAGTCAGAACCCATTAATAGTCTGTATTAATGCAGGACAGAAACTAGTATTCCCTTTTTAGATAGGTGGTTTAATATATGTGAAGAGGGCAGCACCTCTGGCTCAGTGGGTAGGACACCGGCCCCATATACTGAGGGTAATGGGTTTGAACCCGACCCTGGCCAGCTAAAACAGCAGTGGCAACTGCAACAAAAGTAGCTGGGCACTGTGGCAGGTGCCTATAGTACCAGCAACTCTGGAGGCTGAGGCTAGAGAATCACCCTAGTCCAAAAGCGGAAGGTTGCTGTGAGCTGTGATGCCACCGTACTCTACCAAGGGTAACAAAGTGAGACTCTGTCTCTAAAAAATAATAATATTAATAATAATATGTGTAAAGAAATGTAGCTTAAAATGGTTAACAGAGGGGCAGCACCTGTGGCTCAATGGGTAGGGCGCTGGCCCCATATACTGAGGGCTGCGAGTTTGAACCTAGCCCTGGCCAAACTGCAACAAAAAAATAGCTGGACGTTATGGTGGGCACCTGTAGTCCCAGGTGCTCGGGAGGCTGAGGCAAGAGAATTGCCTAAGTTCAGGAGTTGGAGGTTGTGTGAATGGTGTGATGCCACGGCACTCTACTAAGGGCGATAAAGTGAGACTGTATCTTAAAAAAAAAAAAAATGGTTAACTGAATTATAAGTGACCTGTGAGTCACTGTTTTTAGCAGTTTATACTATAGCTCTGCAAAATTTTCTCACTCTCAGCTCCAGGCAGAGAGGTGGAGAAGCTGGAATAGATCCAAGTACTGTAAGTATAGGTTTCAGATTTCAGTGAGGCTTTGCGGTACTGTACTGTGAAAGACCTTGACCTTCAGTCACCAGCATGCATGCCATGGTACCTCTCCCTAAGTGTGCTGCCACCTTTTAGCGTTTACCAGATGTAGCAAGACTCAACCAGTATTATGGAGTTCCTGCTATACTCCAGGCAGTCAGTGTTCTGGAATTATAGCAGTGATCTCTTCCCTTGTGGGGAGAGACAAACAATAAGTAAGTAAAACTACAAGGATATAGTATGTTAGAAGGCAAAAAAATGTATGGAGAGAAGAGACAACCTCCTGAAAAGTGAGACTGTAGGGAGTCAGCCAAGCCATTTTGGTGGGCAAGGGAAATTGTCCCAGGCCGACAAGATAGCAAGTACAAGAAAGAGTCTGTTTGGTGTTTGAGGAACAGCAAAGAGGTCATTTCAGCTAGAGCAGTGGCACAGGCTTCATAGTTTATCATTCAGAGTAAGAAAAGAAGTGACATGAGAGTAACATGGCCTGACTTAAAACTCAGCAGGAGCACTGAGAGTAGGCAGAAGAGACACAGGTGGAGGCAGAGGGACCAGTGAGGAGGCTGCTGCAGTGACCCAAAGAGGGATGCTGTAAGTGGAAATGATGATACACACTCAGCTCTAAGAATATTCTGAGTTGGAACCAGTGCTGGTGGATTGGATATGAGGTATAAGAGAATGAGGGAGTCAAGGACGACCCTGAGGTGAGCACCTGGAAGGGTCAGAGATGCCATTAAGGGAAGGCTGCTGGAGGATTAAGTTGGTGGGGAAGGGAGGATGGGAGTGGAGGTCAGGAGCTCAGCTTTGGTTATGTTGGATTCAGTTGCCCCGAGACAACCAGGTAGGAGTATTGATTAGGCAGCTTGATATACAGGCTCAGAGTTCAGGAGAGACCTTAGGGCTGGAGATACATTTGATAGCAGAGAGCAGGTGAACATTATTTAAAGCCAAGGCATTTAGTGAGACTTCCAAAGAAAGAGCATAGATAACACGGGAAAAGAGGCTCAGACTGAGCCTGTTCCATTCAGAACATTCACACCCTTCAGAGTAGATTAGAATCCCCGAAAGCACCTCTTATTTTACTATATCCAGTCTTTCTGTTTCCTTTTACAGAGCTCCCAGATACCTCTTCCTGTTTCTGCCTCATTTCTCCCAGTCTCTTCTCCCAGCGCTTGTCTCTTCCTCAGGGGAGAGTTACCTTTCTGTCACAGGCACTGCCTTCTTTTTTTTGCAGACCCTGTCTCCATACAGCCTCTTTAGCCATAGCAATGGAGCAGTGAAGGCATCTCTCTCTCTCTTTTTTTGAGACAGAGTCTCATTCTGTCACCTGGGTTAGAGCAGCATGGCCTCAGCCCAGTTCACAGTAACCTCAAACTCCTAATCTCAAGTGATTCTCTTGCTTCACCCTCCCAAATAGCTAGGACTACAGGCACCCACCATAATGTCTGGTTAATTTTTTCTATTTTTAGTAGAGATGGGGTCTTGCTTTGCTTAGTCTAGTCTTGAACTCCTGACCTCAAGTCCTTCAGTCCAGAGTAGCTGGGACTGTAGGCACACGCCACCATACCCAGCTAATTTTTCTAGTTTTAATAGCAGCAGAGTCTCATTTTGCTCAGGCTGGTCTAGAACTCCTGACCTCAAGCAATCCTCCTGCCTCAGCCTCCCAGATGCCTGGGATTACAGGTGTGAGCCACCACACCAGGCCTCAATGGAGTCTTCTTTACAGCTCTTTCCAATTATCCCTTCGGCTGAGGCCATAGAGTAGAAACCACATTCGTGGTTGAATCAGTCTTCCTGAATTCCTACTGTATGCCAGGTAATCAGGAATATAGGAGAATGTGATCTAGAACTTAGATCACATTCCAGTGTTCGGGGAGCACAGCGGACAAGGGAGATAAACCAGCAAAGAGGAGGAGCAGCCAGTCAAGCCCAGGGAAAGTCAAGTACAGAAACAGTTGCAAGAAAGGGAAAGTGATTGGACTGCAAAAGCTGCTGAGAAGCCAAAGAGAGTGAAGTCTCAGAAACGACCATTAGATTTGGTGGTCTAGTCAAGGGCAGTCTCACTGAAGTGATGGATGGTAGAACAAGAGCCCTATTGGCAGCTGGACATAGTGGCTTACACCTGTGATTTCAGCACTTTGGGAGGCCAAGGAGAGAGGATCCCTTGAGCCCAGGAGTCAAAACCAGTCTCAGCAACCTAGGGAGACCCCATCTCTACAGAAAAGTAAAAAAGAAAAGCTGAGCTGGGCATAGTGGTACACCCATAGTCCCATCTACTCTGGAGGCTAAGGATCACTTGAATCTGGGAGTTGGAGGTTATGGTGATCTCTGATCATCTCTCTGTACTCCAGCCTACATGACAGAGCAACTGTTTCTAAAAGAAACAAAAAGCCCTACTGCAGTGGGTTAAAGAGAGAATGAGAGGTAAGGGAGGAGAAGCATTGACAGACCATCTGATACGCTCAAAGGTCCATCAGAGTTTTGTTATAAAAGAAAGCAAAGAGGGTGGTGCCTGGGACTCAGTGAGTAGGGTGCCGGCCCCATATACCAAGAGTGGCCGGTTCAGACCTGGCCCCAGCCGAACTGCAACAAAATATAGCTGGGCATTGTGGCGGGCTCCAGCTACTTGGGAGGCTGAGGTAAGAGAATTGCCTAAGCCCAGGAGTTGGGGGTTACTGTGAGCTATGTGATGCCTTGGCACTCTACCGAGGGCAAGAAAGTGAAACTCTGTCTCTACCAAAAAAAAAAAAAAAAAAAGAAAGCAAAGAGCCTCGGACCCCATAGCACAGTGGTTACAGCACCAGACACATGCACCAACGGTGGCAGGTTCGAACCCGGCCCAGGCCAGCTAAACAACAACGACAACTGCAGCAAAAAATATCCAGGCGTTGTGGTGGGTGTCTGTAGTCCCAGCTACTTGGGAGGCTGAGGCAAGAGAATTGCTTAAGTCCAAGAGTTGGAGGTTGCTGTGAGCTGTGACAGCACAGCACTCTACCAAGAGCAACATAGTGAGACTCTGTCTCAAAAAAAAAAAAAGAGGCTCGACGCCTGTGGCTCAAGTGGCTAAGGCGCCAGCCACATACACCTGAGGTGGCGTGTTCGAATCCAGCCTGGGTCTACCAAACAACAATGACGGCTGCAACCAAAAAAATAGCTCTGCGTTGTGGTGGGTACCTGTAGTCCCAGCTGCTTGGGAGGCAGAGGCAGGAGAATCGCTTGAGCCCAGGAGTTGGAGGTTGCTGTGAGCTGTGATGCCATAGTACTCTACCCAGGGTGAGAGCTCGAGGCTGTCTCAAAAAAAAAAAAAAAAGAAAAAAAGAAAGCAAAGAAACAAGGTGGTAGCTGGGGAGCAGACACTGGGTGGAGGGGCCGGAGGAAGTTGTTTGTAAGGTAGGAAACATTGGCTCATATTCACAGGCTCACAGCACTGATCTGCTGAGTGCATGCATTGAAGAAGCAGAGGGGAGAGGGCCTGAGTGTCATCAGGAGGAGGGGGATTCAGTGACCAACAGAAAGCGTGGTCTTAGATCAGAACAGAGACAGCTCCTCCACTATACCTGGAGGGAAGCAGAAGCATGGGTTCAGTAGCATGGTGGGTTTGATGGTAAAGAGATGAAGAAACTGCCTTAGGTTAAATAACCTTCCTAAGATTATACAGCTAGTAAGTGGCAGCCAGGATTCAAAGCCAGCGCTATCGAAGTTTATGCTCTGAACTCCTAAGCTAGACTGCCCTCTACATAGTATCTAGCATGCACCCAATAAATGCTACACATGTCAATTCATGAAACATTTAAGTACCTACTATGTACCCTATCTGCAGAGCTATGCTGGAGATAGGAAGATTAAGGTAGATGTGGTCCTTGCCCTGAAGGACCTTGCCATATAACAGAAGGAGATAAGCAGGTACTATGAAGTAACACAGTTTAGAGGAGAGAAGTATTTGTAAGGCACTCTGGACAATAGTAGGAACTCTAAGAATCCAAGAGCGCCCCTGAGGCAGAGTCCTAGAAAGTGAGGAGGAGTTGACCTTCAGACTGGAGGAATAGCCCTTGGCAGTTACAGAGGCATTAACAGCTTAGGGAATTATATTGTCTTGCTAGGTGGTAGTGGTTGTTTCTGATGTTTTTTTTTTTTTTTTTACAGTTTTCTCCCTTTTCTTCCTTTATCTTTTCTCTACCTTCTCCCTCTTTAGTCTGTCCTGTGAAATCCTGCTGGCCCAGCCCCCTGTCTAGGACATGTGCCAGCTTATCTGTCCATCCTGGGCGTCACCCAGATGGACGTGATGACCTGCTCTCCTTTCCGGCTATGGAAAAGGGCCAGTGGAGTGTTGCTGTTGCCTAAAGCCTAAAGTCAAAGGAAGAACAAGGGAGGCGTGACTGTCTGCAGGGTTGTATCTCAGCAGCAGTCCTAGCATAGAAAAAAACTAGAGAATATTCTCCCCTTTCTCTCACCCCCATTTCTTTGTACTTACCACTTGAAAATAGCAACCCATTCAGAGCCTTTGATTAGATCAGGGTCATAGTAGTGTGCAGGTAAAACTAAGGGAGTTGACATCTTTTTGCAAACAATCTTTCTTTTTTTTTTTTTTAAGAGACGGTCTCACTTTGTTGCCCTCAGTAGAGTGCTGTGGCATACAGCTCACAGCAACCACCAACTCCAGGGCTTAAGTGATTCTCTTGCCTCAGCCTCCCAAGTAGCTGGGACTACAGGCACCTGCTACAACGCCCGGCTATTTTTTTGTTGCAGTTTGGCCAGGGCTGGGTTTGAACCCGCCACCCTTGGTATATGGGGCCAACACCCTACCCACTGAGCCACAGACGCTGCCTGCAAACAATCTTTCATACTGTAAAGGCCATGGAACTTAGAAAAGGTAGGGTGGGGCCCTCTATTTTTACCAGCTATTCACTCTCCACTTACCCAATGATAATTTTTTTTTTTTTTTGAGACGGAGTCTTAATCTGTCACCCTGGGTAGAATGCCTTGTCATCATAGCTCACAGCAACCTCAAAATCCTAAGTTCAAGCAATTCTCCTGCCTCAGCCTTTCAAGAAGCTGGGACTATAGATCCCCAACACTATACCTGGTTTTTATACCTAAGTTTTTTCTACTTTTTTAGAGACAGGGTCTCACTCTTGCTCAGAAAAGTCTGAAAATCCTGAGCTTCAGCAATCCATCTGCCTTGACCTCCTCGGGTGCTAGGATTACAGGTGTGAGCTACCGCACCCAGCCTGTACCCGATGATAATTTTCGTCCTTACCTATGATTTAGTCTTCTCTTTATCACCTCTCTTGGTTGATTTACTAGGTGTGTTTTTTTTACACTGGCTTTATCAAAGATAATAGGCTGCTAAAGAGAACTTCATTTTCTAGAACAGTTAGGGAAAGATTAATCTTTACTTTTAATTGGATTAGAAATAAGCAAGATTGGTGGTGCCTGTAGCTCAGTCGGTAGGGCGCTGGCCACATACACCAAGACTGGGGGGTTCAAACCAGGCTAGCTTAAAAAAAAAAAACCCAATGACAACTGCAACAACAATAACAACAACAACAACAACAACAAAATATAGTTGGGTGGGCAGTGCCTGTGGCTCAAAAGGGTAGGGCACTGGCCCCATATGCTGGAAGCGATGGGTTCAAACTCAGCTCTGCCCCTCCCCCCTCCAAAAAAATAGCCAGGTGTTGTGGCAAGTGCCTGTAGTCCCAGCTACTTGGGAGGCTGAGGCAAGAGAATTGCTTAAGCCCAAGAGTTTAAGGCTGCTGTGAGCTGTGATGCCACTGCACTCTACCCAGGGCAATAACTTGAGACTGTGTTCCAAAAGAGAAGAAATAAGCAAGATTGTAGAATTTTAGATCTAAAGTGGCAAAGAAACCATTAGCTTCCTCATTTCCCATGTAAGAAGACTGGTAGCCAGAGAGATGAAGCATAGCTACAACTGGACATTAGCGGAAATGAACTTCTGGGTGTCCTATGTCCTCCTCCCATTTGTTCTCTCTATATTACACTGTTGCTCTGTTATATTAATAACTCATGGTAAAAGCTATTCCAAATAATGTTGCCTCCTATTTTCGGTGAACCACATCACAGTCTTACTGGGCTTAGGCAATAAGTTATAGGTTACTAAGTTAGTCTGTACATGACCATCTTGTATGTGACTGTATTCTCTGTGGTTGGGTGGTGGGGCCCAACTCTGGGGCAGGGTAGATGGGGACACAGAGGGAATGGCAGTGGGAGGGGAGAGGAGCATGATTGCCACAGTAGTGGTCCGCTTCTTAATTAGACCAGGACAGTGTTTACTTGTTTATTCACTTGGTTTGAAGGAAATTAAGGTTTTATTACATTCTTAGTCTAGTGCCATAAAGTCAACCAGATTTGGGTTCAAATGTTGGATCAGTTATTCAAACTCAGTGTATTGCTCCTGCACTGCAAGGCTGGGGCAAAATTGTTCCTCCTTTTCTACACTGTTGCATGTATGACAGGGATCTGTTTACTGTTTATTGAATGTAGGTAAGTATTTTATACCTGCCTTTCTGATTTCTGGCCTCATGGTGCCAGCCCCATATACAGGAGGTGGCTGGTTCAAGCCCAGGCCCTGCCAAAACTGCAAAAAAGGAAAAAAAAAAAAAGGCAAAGCCCTCAAAGGAGCAAGAGTTCTGCCTCTAGGTAAAGGAAAGGGAGTCCTGAGGGTTTCAGATGTCCAAGGATAGGGAGGGTGGATTTAGAGGACAGGGAGGGGAAGTCCAGTTTGAGCTGAAAAGAAAATGAGAGCATGTATTTATACCCCTGGTAGCTTCCTAAAGGATTAAGGAGACTGATATGTGACCGCACCTGGGGCTTTTAAAGGGGGCTGTTTTTTTCACACAGCTTTTTTTGCAAAGCCTTTAGAGTAGCAGAATGTTTCTATCTTCACCAAGTAAAGCAGCCAAGCCAGTTTGACCAGCTTGAGGGAAACACCAAACAGAGTTGCCAACTCCAATCACATGAACTAGTTACTAATTATCTTCTGGCATCTGAGGGAAAAGATAGAGTAGCTCACTGATTGGATCCTGAGGTTGAAATAACTCCACATCTCTAGAAGCTCCAACCAACAGGAAGAGAGGCTCTCCAGTGCTTTGGGAGGTGTTTTAAGCAGGATAGATCCAGCCTTAGGCTAGACTGCACCTGTCCAAAGCCCAACCCAGCCCATGGAAAGGAGAAACAAAACCTGTGTCTTTAAGCATAGTGAGTATGTGTGAAACCCAGGCGCCTAGCAAAGAAAGAGAAGTAGAAAAGAAAAGGCACTGGGAGTACAGCGACTGCAAGAGCCTCCGGAAAAGGAATTATAGCGAGTGGGATGAACTTCACAGAGAAGATGACTGGGGGCCCAGGTACCAGGCCAGCCACCAGAATCGGCCTTACAGAAAAAGGGATTGTGGATACTGGGATTTGGAGCAGAGTGAACCAAGCTACATGGACTATGGGGAAGCAGATGGAAGTGGAAAGGACTGTGTGTACCACAGAGGCTGTGATGGTTACGGGAGCCCAGAAAACGTAGATTATGGGACTACCAGCTCCAAGAGGAAGGGTAACTGGCTGACAGGAAGCCCAACTGGGACTTGGAAAGCTGCAGAATACGGAGAGATGAATGGCTTTGCAGATTGTAAGAATCCGGAGGACCCTAAAAAAACTGAACGAAGGACTGGCAGTAGGAGTTTGGATGATTGTTTGGGAAATTTAGGTCAATCTGGAATGTGGTATATGGACCACAGGAATTTTAATTATAATCTTAAGAATTGTCAAGAAACTAATTTTTATTATAGAGATCTCAACAATTTATATCATGTTCCTGGGGATTATACATATGGTCAATCTGTGGACTTTTTGGATCTGAAAGGTATCAATGAAGATAAAGGATTTGTCAGACTCTATGAAGAGGACAGGAATGTTTATCAAAATGATCAAATCTATCCCAAAGCAAAGACTAATCCCGCAGATCAGGGTAATTTTTATACAGAAAATAAGGGCTATGGTACTTTATTGGAAGATGTTGAATATGAGTCTCAAAATTACAGAGGAACAGATTCTTTATATAATTTGGAGTATAATGGCAATGACAAATCAGAACTGATGGCACTAGGGGGTGGCAGCATCATCCCAGAGGGTCAGCAGTATCAGTGTGCTAGGGGAGGGCAAGAAAGACATCATTTCAGGACTCCTCACAGCCCTTCTTTGGAGAAGAAGACCCAGCATTTAGAGGAAGAGAGAAAACTAAATGACCCAGAGACTTGGAGAAGGAATAGCTGTTTCCGCCGCACAGCACCCGGCACCCTGAGGCGCTCAGAGTTTGTGCAAAACAGGAAGAAGCCCCAAGGTATGAACTCAGCCAGCCTCCTGAGAAGGACAAAGCATAGAAATAGATTAAAAGGGGGTCAGAGCAGGTACCAGGAGCTTTCATGTACTCAAACGTGTGTCCCTAAGTTCTTATCATGTGTATCTTGAGTGAGAGCAACCTTAGGGATTCAGTTCTGTGAAAGGCATTGTAGACAACAAGGTTAAATGTAGTGTCGTGAATATGTAGCATGCCATTCTCATGGGGACGTTCATTTATTCTTGGTTTCGTCAGGTGCCTCTAATCGCTAGTCTCTTTCCATTCTTTAATGTCTGTGCTCCCCTTGTGAGAACACCAAGCTAAAATTTATTTTCCTGGCATATTTTTTTCTCTTACTCCCTAAACTTCTTTAGACTTTAATAGAAAAGAAGTCTTGTCTTGTTTTATAGATTCTTCATTCCTTGACTTACAGGAATCTTAAGTGAATGATGAGCACTAAACTTCTCCGGAGATTCAGATGTTTCCTCATTGCGCTTTCTAGACGTTCTAGACGTTAGGAATCCAGATGACTTCATCTCACCGAGCCTTAACTAAGTTATCTGCAAAATGGGACTCGTCGGAGTCTTTATCATGCCATGATTATTTCTTTCTTATCATTGTAGTATGTTTTCTTCTTCAGTTCTCTGAAATGAACTTTATTTTTGCTGTGTTGTTTTTATGGTTACTGGATTCCCTGTTAAAAATTTTTTTTTTTTTCATGTTATGTGTTGTCCTCATGTCAAGCAGCCTTTCTGGTTCTGCCCAATTTGGAGGTGTTCAGGTTAGAGTTAGAGAATGTGAACATTCTGGAAATTCCACCTCATACCCTACACGGAGTGGAAGCTTTCTTGTTTAGGTTTCCTTCAGACTGGGCTGGCTGGTGAGGTTTATTCTGGGGGTCCTCAAAGACTGAAAAGATAAGCCCTGCTGTGGTCCTGGATCCTCCAGGGGTTCATCTGGTGGTCCTCCAACATGGGCTTCACTTAACTTGAATTTCTAGGGCACCATTTGGGACAAAGCAGGCTCTGAGCCTGCACTTTCAAAGATAAAAATGAAACCAAACCCGGCTGTAGCTGAGAAGCTGAGATATTTAGCTGCTTGTCACTTTTTTTCTAAGTGGATTTTCTCTTTGAAATGATAGGGATTGGATGACTTCTAAATTCCTTACAGCTCACAAAAAAAAAAAAAAAAAGAAAAAAGAAAAGGTCCAATTCTCTGAGCTCACACACAAAAAAAGAAAAGGTCCAATTCTCTGATTCCCTGTATTGCTTTTCGTCTTTTCTCTTCCCTTCCCCCACATCTATTCCCTCAGTGAACTTTGTTTCCTGCCTGTAGTTCCTTATTGTAGGAAGCCTCCTAACTATAATCGAAGTGTGCTTATTCTGTTTGACTTACCAGGAGTCAAACCATTCTCTGCAGTGTTGTAATGTGCCCTATGATCTCTCTGAAACCAGCTCGCTTTCACCTTTTATCATCTCCATTTTTACAACTACTTCTTTATATTTGAGGACTTAACTTTTGAAAGTACATTTATATTTAAGTGAATTGGCACCTCATTTTTTTACCCCTAGTATCCTCCTCAACCTGTATTAGAAATCTTTCCACTTTCTAACTTTCTTTGTTGGCTGTCTCATAGCACATGCCTCACCCTTCCTGAATGTTACACAGTAACAACAGAAATTACAGAAATTACAGGCATGGGAGTTGGTCTGTTTTGAGTTCACATCTCAGCTCCAGAGCCAGGCACAGTGGCACACACCAGTAATCCCAGCTACTTAGGAGGCTGAGGCAGGAAGATCACTTAAGGCCAGAAGTTCTAGACAAGCCTGGGCATCATTTCTTTAAAAAAAAAGAAAAGAAAAAAATTTTTTAAACTAGCTGGATGTGGTGGCACATACGTGTAGTTCCAGCTGCCCAGAAGGTGGAACAAGGCATCAAGAGGATCCCTTGAGCCTAGGAATTGGAGACTGCAATGAGTTATGATCTATGATCATGCTACCAAACTCCAACCTGGGCAACCCAGTAAGACCCTTTCTTTAAAAAAATAAAAAGAGAGAGAAAGAGGGGTGGCGGCTGTGGCTTAGTGGATAGGACGCTGACCCCATATACTGAGGGTAGCGGGTTCAAACATGGCCCCAGCTGAACTGCAACAAAAAAATAGCTGGGCATTGTGGTGGGCGCCTGCAGTTCCACCTACTCAGGAGGCTGAGGCAAGAGAATCGCCTAAGCCCAGGAGTTGGAGGTTGCTGTGAGCTGTGTGATGCCCACAGCACTCTACTGAGGGCAATAAAGTGAGACTCTGTCTCTACAAAAAAAAAAAAAAAAAAGAGAGAGAGAGAGAGAAAGAAAGAAATAGCTCCACCGTTTACCAATAATGTAACTTTAGACAAATTACAACCACTTGGATTCCTCTATTTGTATGACAATAATAGTACCTGTCTCATAAGATAGTATAAATAAATCACTTAATTACATGTCTGGAACATAGTAGTTGCTCATAAATTAACATTTCTTTGCATTTTATCTACTCATTTCTCTTTCCCTTTACAAGTTGCCCCACCAGACTGTCACTTCATCATTCCCTGTCTCTGAGATCCAGATTGATAGTCACTGCTCCCCACTGCCCTTAGATGTGGAAACATCTCAAGTTTAATCGTCCCAGTGGATGCCCCATCCTTTCCTCCCCTCATCTACTCCCACTCTTCCCCACCCCATTTCTGCTCTGGGTGAGAAACACAGGCCTGTTTACTCGCTGCTCCCCAGACTACTGCCAGGCCATGTACTCAGTCTGTCTACCAGAGTTTCTTTCCTCATCTGCCTTAATAGTTCATTCTCCTGGGGAGGCCTCCATGTGAGGTTAGTTAGGGCAGGTCTCCACATTCCTGAGAGGGAGGAGAGAGTCCTTACTCCTAAGGTGCAGCTCTTCCGAGGTTTCACTAGAAAACTGGAAGTGTCTATTGAACCTCCTCATTTGGAGGGACTCAGATTTCAAACTGTCTTCCAGCACCACAGAGGTGGGACATCTGGGCTCCTCTGCTTTCGGGTGGTATTTTCTGCTGGGTTCCTTGGAATTTCATCACTTGCGTGCCCAGCTCAAGAATTTGAGAGGAATTCCTCCACAAATTCTGGGGATCTCCTCTTAGTGGCTTCCTCTTTTCTGAGATTTCTGCCTTAATATTAAGGCTCTTTAGAACCTCTAGACTTGAACCTCTGGCTCCTTGGCCCAGGAGGATGGCTGCTTGCTGGCTTTCCTCTCTTGCTTCATTCCTTGGCTTGTTAAAAGACTGGGGAGTACCTGGGGATATTGGATAAATATGGATCTTACCTAAGTTTGCTTTCCTGGTGAGTCACTTTCCCTCTATTTTATACCTGCTTTTGATTGCTTTTCAATGATTGCATGTAGTTATTTTCTTAAGTATCTTGTAAAGAGTTGTTAGTAGTTATCAGCAGGGAAGATATTACAATGTGAGCTACTCTGCTGTTACTTAGCCAAGGGTTGGCACTAAGTCATTTGCCAATAATATAAATAGTTACGATGGGAAGGGGACCTGTTTCAAATTCCATGAAACCTATGTTGAATTTAAGTGGTATTAGGATATCTAAATGAAGAGCCCTTGTAGAGAAAAATATGAAATTCAGATAAGATTTAAGGCTAAACTTTCAGGGTTGGAAGGCTACAAGGTAGGATCCTCTTATATTATTACCAAAAGGAAACTTACATATCAACAAATCCAGTGTTTTTATAAATAATGTATGACTATTCATGATTGAGTCTTGAAGCTTATCTAATAAGTTACAACTGGCATTTCTGAAAATATAAAAGTGAATTTAAAATATGTTCAAGCCAGGTGTGGTAGCTCATGCTTATAACCCCAGCACTTTGGGAGGCTGAGGCAGAAAGATCAGTTGGGTCAGGATTTTGAGACCAGCCTGGGCAACACAGCAAGATCCTATCTCTACAAAAATAGAAAAATTAGCTGGGTGTGGTAGTGTGTACCTGTAGTCCCAGCTACTCAGGAGGCTGAGGTAGGAAGATTGCTTGACCGCAGGAGTTTGAGGTTGCAGTGAGCTGTGATGATGTCACTGCACCAGTATTTGCTTGAGTTATTAGAAAAGACTTTAGGGAGACATTTGAAGTTGGTTAAAAGTTAAAGGAATAATGGAATTGAGATAGGTAGAGAGAACTTTCCTGGTTGGGGAAACTTTATGAGTAAAGATCCAGAGTTATGGGTTAGGCGTGGTGGCTTACACCTGTACTCCCAGCACTTTGGGAGTCTGATGCAGGCGGATCACTGGAGGCCAGCTTGGGCAACCCAGCAAGACCACATATGTACACAAAATATAAAAAATTAGCTGGATGTGGTGATGTGCATTTGTAGTCTCAGTTAATTGGGTGACAGGATCACTTGAAGTCAGGACTTTAAGGCTACAGAAAGCTATGATCCCACCACTGCACTTCAGCCTGAGTGACAGAAAAAGATCTTATCTCAAAAGCATAAGGAAAATATCCAGATTTGTGGTGACAAAGATGTCTGGAAGGTGGCAAGGAGCACAGTGGTAGGAAGAGCTAAAGCATTGCAATCTTAGAAGCCAGGTGGGGCCAGGGACAGTGGTTTACATCTACAATCCTAGCACTCTAGGAGGCTGAGGTATGTGGACTGCTTGACCTCAGGGGTTCAAGACTAGCCTAAGCAAGAGCAAGACCCCATCTCTACTAAAAATAGAAAAACTAGCTGGGTATTTTGGTAGGCGCCGGTAGTCCTAGCTACTCAGGAGCTGAGGTAAGAGGAGCTCTTAAACCCAGGAGTTTGAGTTTGCTGTGAGCTATAACGACACCATAGTTCTCTATCCATGGCGATGGAGTGAGACTCTCCAAAAAATGAAGCCAGATGGGAATTTGAATGGGAGCCTGAGGAGAAAGTCAAAGCAGGGCCTGTACATGGTGAGTCACCTCCACAGATGTATCACTGACACTGAGTTGATGCCTTGTTGGAGGGAAGCAACAGCTGGGGAAGGAAGCAGGTATCTGAGAACGAAGCCCAGGAGTTGCCCACAGTTGTGGGGTGGGAGGAGGGGAGGCCAGTAAGAAGGATGGGGCAAGAGAGTTTGAGGGGCTCTGGAGCAAATCAGAGAATTTAGAGACATGACCAACGCTTCAGTTGCCACTAGGAAATCAAGGAGAATGCCATTGGATTTGTCATGGAGGTTATTAGTTGACCGAAAAGATAATTTTACTAGAGGAGTGAGAATGCAGAATTGACTGCAAAGGATCTAGGAGGAATCCTAAAGGACCTGGGGAGTGAGGTGATAGAGGGAAACTATGTAGACCTTTCCCAGAAACTATGGAAGAGATGTGACTCTAGCTATAGGGGCTCAGTTGAACAGTTTTCATGTGTTTATTAAATTTCTAAAATCAGGGTATAAATGTTTGTTTGAAGGTAAATGAGTGGGTAGGAGGGAAAGGAGAAGGCAAGAGGAAATACTGTGTTTCCCCGAAAATAAGACACTGTCTTATATTTATTTTTTCTCAAGAAGACACACTAAGGCTTATTTTCAGGGGATGTCTTATTTTTATTAAGTATAATACAACAACCTACATTTATTCAAATACAGTTAAGTTGTCTTCTTATGGAACCTGACAGGGGGAGCTGACCTTGTTGGTGGGGCTGGTGCTAGTGATGTGTGAACTCCTTTCCCCTAGCCATTTGCACGGGCAATAGGATGCCTGCCAATGTGGTTACCACATGCGCATCTGTGCAAGTGTCAACTGCTCAGAGAAAGGAGCTGTGGCAGGTAAAAGGTATTCCAGTCTTCCTTACCGCTTGGGGCTGAAATGCATAGCCATGCCCATCACTAGGCCTTATCAGGTAGGGCTTATATTTAACAAATGCATAGAAATCCTGCTAGGGCTTATTTTTTGGGTAGGTCTTATTTTTGGGGAAACATGGTAAATGTAGGGCCCTATTTCTTTTCTTTTTTTTTTTTTTTTTTTGCAGTTTTTGGCTGGGGCCAGGTTTGAACCTGCCACAGCTGGTATGTGGGGCCTGTACCTTACTCTTTTGAGCCACAGGCATTGCCCAGGGCCCTATTTCTTTAAGAATTGGGGATAGTTGAAACTTTAGAGAAAATAAGTTACTCCTCTTCTGAGATTAAACACTTCAGTCTGGCCGACACCTATCCAACGCAAAGACCCTACTTCTTGGGATGGTTGAGTTGAATTTTCAAGAAGCTAGGCTGTCTGTTTTCTTCTGAAGCCATTATTTTTGTATACTGTTCTATCAACAATGAAGAAGTATTGGTATGAGGAGATCACAGGTCTTTCTCTAAAAGCAAGAGATATCAAGAAAAGGCAAGAAATTGAGGTAGGATAGGAAGATGTGATTTATCTTTTTTTTATTTTTTATTTTATTGAGACAGAGTCTTACTATATCGCTCTTGATAGAGTGCCCTGGCATCCCAGCTCACAGCAACCTCAAACTCCTGGGCTCCAGCAATTCTTTTGCCTCAGCCTCTCGAGTAACTGGGACTATAGGCACCCGGCTATTTTTTTGTTTTAGTCTAGGCTGGGTTCACCCACCAGGCCTGGTGTCCTCCTACCCACTGAACTACAGGTGCTTGTCCCTTATCTTTTTTTGCTTTCTTTTTTTTTTTGAGACAGAGTCTCACTGTGTTGCCCTCAGTAGAGTAATGTGGCGTCACAGCTCACAGCAACCTCAAACTCTTGGGCTTAAGCCATTCTCTTGCCTCAGCCTCCTAAGTAGCTAGAGCTACAGGCACCCACGACAATGCCCTACTATTTTTAGAGATGAGTTCTCACTCTGGCTCAGGCTGGTCTTAAACCTGTGAGCTCATGCAATCCAGCTGCCTCGGCCTCCCAAGTGCTAGGAATACAGGTCTATTCCACCGTGCCCAGCTTATCTTCTTGGAGGAAACATTAAGTATTTGCAAACTTCTTATAATATCCAAGTAGGAGCTCAGAATCCTGACACTCCCACCTAATACCAGTGTTTTCTGATTTGATATTTCTTTTTTTTTTTTTTTTTGCAGTTTTTGGCCAGGGCTGGGTTTGAACCCCCTACCTCTGGCATATGGGGCCAGCGCCTTACTCCTTTGAGCCACAGGCACCGCCCTTGATTTGATATTTCTTGAGATACCAGGAAGTGCCCATGGCTGTGCATAAATGTCAGGCTGCCAAGCTACAGGAGTGTGACACACTGGTAGTCGTCTCTAGTAGGAGGTTATGTTTGTGGGTGTGGCTCCACAGTAGACCTGGTTCCCTAGTATCAAGAAACCCTTTTCTTTAAGTGGCAGAGACAAATGAATGAAATATATTGCATTTTGATTGAATCTGAAACATCAAAATCATACCTATTACTGCTAAGTAATAAAGACTACTGCTGTTAAGTGCCGGTCACTGAGCTACATATCTTAGGGTAGGCATATGTAGGTTAGGCGTATGTAGGTTAAGTGTGTGGGACAGTCCAGAAGAGTCTAAGCTCTATCATGGGAATGAAGATGATGTTTCCAAAATCTAACATAGTACTTGGCATCTAATAAGTGCTCAGTAAATACTTGTTGTCAGTGAAATAGTCTACTTTAGGTGCCAGAACTCAGATATCAAAAGATAATTAGCAAGGGTTATTTTGTGTTGCCACCAGAGAGGGAAGTTTAGAACAAAGAGTAATCCTAGGAGTAGAGAAGCCTTCATGGAGAAGCTGGAACTTGAGCCTTAGAAGATAGTGAGTGAGCAGAAAGGATGGAAAAGGCTAAGAGGCAAGTTGTCACATTCAAGAAATGATAAGGAAACAAATAATTAAGCTTTGTTGTTACAGGTGTCGTAATAGCACAGGTGGCCAGTTCTCTGGGCTTTCTGAGAGGAAATGACTAACTATCTGGGTGAGTCCAAAGAGGCCTCACATAGTGATGATATCCCTTGCAGAACCAGTTAGAGGCTACTGTGTCTTTACCAGATTGAGAGGAGTAAATGATGATAAAGAGTGGGAAGTCATGTAAGAATCTGGAGCTGGAAATGACCAAAGAGGCCCAACTCCTTGAGCTCAAGGGTCCAAGACCAGCCTGAGCAAGAATAAGACCCCATCTCTACTAAAAATAGGAAAACTAGCTGGTTGTTGTGGTGGGCACCTGTGGTCCCAGCTACTTGGGAGACTGAAGCAAGAGGAGCTCTTGAGCCACGGAGTTTGAGCTTGCTATGAGCTGTGATGATGCCATGTGAAACACATGTGAAAACAATATCTGAGAGAGGTTGTATAACACATCCAAGGTCACACATGTGTGGGGAGAGGCAGGGCCAGAGCTGAGGTCTTCTGACTTTTAGTCTGAGTGCTTTGTTCACTGTTCCTGCCACCCAGATCCAGTAGCAGTTCAAATTATATCCCCAGCACCACTTTGAGAGACCCAACGGAAGGATGACTTAAGACCAGGAGTTCAAGACCAGTCCAGGCAACACAGTGAGACCCTGATCGCTACAAAAATTTAGAAAGTGAACTGGATACTGTGACCTGTGCCTATAGTCCTTCTACTCAGGAGGCTGAGGCAGAAGGATTGCTTGAGCCCAAATCTGCAATGAGCTGTGATGATGCCACTTGCACTGCACTGCAGCCTGGGCAAAGCAAGATCCTGTCTCCAATAAATGAAAAGAAAATAACACTTTTCACATATTTTTGTTGGCTGACGTTATACTCAAAATTTGCTTGTTAAACAGTGACAATTCATTCCTTACCGTTTTCACAAAAACTATGCCCTGTTGATTATTTTACTTGTGCGATCTATTTTTTTTTTTTTTTTTTTTGAGACGGAGCCTCAAACTATCCCCCTGGGTAGAGTGCCATGGCATCACAGCTCATAGCAACCTCCAACTCCTGGGCTCAAGGGAGTCTCCTGCCTCTGCCTCCCAAGTAGCTGGGACCACAGGCACCTGCCACAACGCCCGGCCATTTTTTGGTTGCAGCCATCATTGTTGTTTGGCGGGCCCGGGCTGGGGATTCAAACCCTCCACCTTAGGTGTACGTGGCTGGCGCCTTAGCCGATTGAGCCACAGGCACCGAGCCTACTTGTGCTATCTAAAGATTAAAAAAATAATAATCTCACAGTTTTAAGCACACCTTATCAGGAGTTATATGTATTTGGTGAGTGTTCAAAATGGAGTTTCATTTACTGCTGCTTGAAAGAGTCTCAAGCTGTTGCCCTGAGTAGAGTGTGGCATCACAGCTCACAGCAACCTCAAACTCTTGGGCTTGAGCAATTCTCTTGCCTCAGCCTCCCAAATAGCTGGGACCACTGGCACCCACCACAACACCTGGCTATTTTTTGTTATTGTTCTAGTTGACATTGTCATTTGGCAGGCCTGGGCTGGATTTGAACCTGCCAGCTCCAGTGTATGTGGGTGGTGCCCTAGCTGCTGAGCTACAGGCGCTGACCCTGCTGCTGCTGTTTAACTCACTATCCTGGAACATAAGAAGTTGTGGACTCTTGACTCCTATTTGTGGTTCTGAGGCCCTACGGGGACCTGGAAAGAGGGGGAAATGGGAGCCTTTAGAATAGTCATTCTCAACCTTCCTAATGCTGTGGCCCTTTAATACAGTTCCTGTGGGTCAGGACCCACAGGTTGAGAGCTGCTTTAGAACAAGGTCTCAGAGGTTGTGTCCCAACCAGAAGGGATTTTACTTAAGGCTGCTTGCCAGAATAGCAGGCATTACTGAGCAAAAGCTACTAGGAAAGCTTTGTTGTTGTTGTTGAGATACAGGATGTAAATGTTAATACATTCACTTCTGAGGTTTGGGGATCCAGGAAGAGTCTTCCCTGAGCCTGCGAAAAAGAAAGTGACCACAGCATTGGAAGTTTTACATAGAGCAGAATAAAATTTCTCCAAATAGACATAAAGTAGGTGCTAAAGGAAAAGCAATGGGGGCTGGGTGGGCTGGCTGGGCTGGCTGGGCTGGCTGGGCTGGCTGACGTGGTGACATGGAAAACCAGGGCTTAGGATTCCTCCAGGCGGGGCTGGGGAGGGGAAAGATGAGCCAATTTACAGAAAGATTACTTTCTCTCTGGGTTTGGTACCAAAGGACTGCCTCTGAGAGACTGCTAGTGGGCGATCGTGGGTCTCTTTCTTTTACAAATTGGTATTTCAACAGTGTTTTATTACCTATTTTCTTTATTTAAAGTGATTGATAGATCTGGAAAAAAACCCTCAGATTATTAAAAAGTGAAGAAAGAGTTTGAAATGGATTAACAGGGTAATTGGGAGATGACTGTTAGTATTAGAACCATTATCATTTTCTAGCAAATGTTCTTTTTTCCACTTTATTATTCTCAATCATCACTATTACATACATGTTCACCATAGAAATACTAGAAAAGGGAAAAAGTGAAAAGAAAGAGAAAAAAATCAGTTTCTATTTTCTTCAACACTTTTTCCTTTTCAAAATGTGCATTTAAAATACTTTTACCGGCTCGGCGCCTGTGGCTCAATCGGCTAAGGCGCCAGCCACGTACACCTAAGGTGGCGGGTTTGAATCCCCAGCCCGGGCCCGCCAAACAACAATGATGGCTGCAACCCAAAAATGGCCGGGCTTTGTGGCGGGTACCTGTGGTCCCAGCTACTTGGGAGGCGGAGGCAGGAGACTTGCTTGAGCCCAGGAGTTGGAGGTTGCTATGAGCTGTGATGCCGTGGCACTCTACCCAGGGGGATAGCTTGAGGCTCCGTCTCAAAAAAAAATAAAAATAAAATACTTTTACCTTTTTTGGCTGGGCTCGGTGCCTCACACCTATAATCCTAGCACTCTAGGAGGCTGAGGTGTATGGATTACTTGAACTCACAGGTTCAAGAACAGCCTGAGTAAGAGGGAGACCCTATCTCTACTAAAAATAGAAAAACTGAAAAAAAATTTTTCCTTTTTAATGAAACTACCTTTTTTTTTTTTTTTTTGACACAGAGTCTTACTGTGTTGCCTTCAATAGAGTGCTGTGGCGTCAAGCTCACAGCAACCTTAAACTCTTGGGCTTAAGTGATTCTCTTGCCTCAACCTCCCAAGTAGCTGGGACTATAGATGCCCGCCACAATGCCCAGCTATTTTTTGTTGCAGTTGTCATTGTTGTTTAGCTGGCCCAGTCTGGGCTCAAACCCGCCACCCTTGGTGTATGTGGCTGGCACCATAACCACTGTGCTATGGGACCAAACCAAAACTACCATTCTTTTATAAATTGTCTTGTAACCTGCTTTTCTCAGCAACATGCTATTAGATCTCTTTCTGTTAACAACTATAAATTTCTGTCTTTTTTTTTTGAGACGGAGCCTCAAGCTATCCCCCTGGGTAGAGTGCTATGGCATCACAGCTCACAGCAACCTCCAACTCCTGGACTCAAGCGAGTCTCCTGCCTCTGCCTCCCAAGTAGCTGGGACCACAGGTGCCCACCACAACGCCCGGCCATTTTTTGGTTGCAGCCATCATTGTCGTTTGGCGGGTCCAGGCTGGGGATTCGAACCCGCCACCTTAGGTGTATGTGGCTGGCGCCTTAGCCAATTGAGCCACAGGCGCCAAGCCATTTCTGTCTTTTTTTGAGAGTCTCGTAAGCTGTTGCCCTGGTTAGAGTGCTGTAGTATCATAGCTCACAGCAACCTCAAACTCTGACTCAAGCGATCCCTTTGCCTCAGTTTTTCTGTTTTTAGTAGAGTCAGGGTCTTGCTTTTGCTCAGGCTGGTCTCAAACTATGAGCTCAAGCAATTCACCTGCCTTGGCCTCCCAGAGTGCTAGGATTATAGGAGTGACCTACTGCCTGGCTTACCTAGGCCATTTTGAGGAAATTTTGGTTATTTCTGTTTAGGTTGCTTCTAAACTTTTGAAAACATTCCTGAGCATCCCTCTATGAATATATTTGTACACTTGTTCCTTTTTTACTTAGAATAAATTCCTAAAAGAAGGGTCCTAGGTTAAAAGATTTGATTTTTTTAGAAGCAGAGGAAATATTAAGGTTTTTATCTACTCCCTTATGCTTCTTTGCCCTCTGCTTTAATTTTTAAAATCAAAGGACATAATAAAACAGGACTTTCCCTCGATTTCACATAATTTTTGCCATAAGTTATCTGTAATACTGCTTAATATTTACTATGTGTGAGATGACTAGATTTTATTCTGTCCAAAGATTTATAATTTGTTATACTGAGTGTGGTTTTATAGATACAAGCATATGAATACTTGAATAAGTAGAACTTCCATAGTTGACCACCTCCTTATGTTGACCTTATTTTCATGCACTGGACATGTACCACATGTAGACATCAGTACAGGTGGCCTAGTTCCTTATGTTGACCTCCTTGGTATATTGACTAATTTGTTCCAGTCCCTTGGATGGTCATCTTTAAGGAGATTCTACTGTAGTATATGCTGCATATGTCCATCATTGTTCAGTCTTATTGGGTACAAAAGATTAGATGTGGTTCTAAAGATTAGATTAAATTGTACTTTAAAAATGTACCACTTCAGCATTAGCTACCAGAAAACCACCAAAACCCAGAAGTGGAATTCTAGGTCATAACTCAGTGACTTACTGCCTGGGAAAAGAACTGGAGGCGGGATATCCATTGGTCAAGAGTATAGACCAGGCTCAGTGCCCTAGCTCTGTGGTTAGGGTGCTGACACACTGGGGCTGGTACCAGCCCAGGTCTGCTAAACAACAATGACAACTATAGCAAAAAAAAAAAAAAAAAAAAAAATAGCTGAGCGCCTGTAGTCCCAGCTACTTGGGAGGGTGAGGTAGGAGAATCGCTTCAGCCCAAGAGTTTGAGGTTGCTGTGAGCTGTGACTCCATCGCCCTCTCGGGGCAGAGGGCGACATAGTGAGACTCTGTCTCAAGAAAAAAAAAGAAAGAATGGCACATTGTTGTGCAACTTTATTCTCCTTGGGTTCTTTAGAAGTGTAAATGTGTGCAAGTTGGGAGTGTGGAGGGGCACCAAGCCCCTGTGAGTCACTCTTTTAGTCCCTGCCGGAGCCGTCCTGTCACTTGAGCAGCTGGGATCTGCTTTGGTGCCCACGGGAGGAGGTCTGGGGTCCCTTGGCAAAGCCCCGGAAAGGGACAGCAGAAAGAGGGCCCCTGGGGTGACAAGTTAGGCAACTGCTGCCACTTTACAGTTTGGCCTCTCGTTACAAGAGATGGATTAGCCTTTGGAATCCATCCCTGAAAGGGGCTTCACCAGTCGTCCCCAAACAAAAACAAACGAAAACCACATACAGTTTAGGAGAGAGAAGAAACAGCAAAAGATAGGAATCTTGGATTAAACTTTCTGAGGTGGAATTTCGAGGGTTTAGGACTAGGGGAGGAAAGCGAAGGAGACGAGGGTTGTGGAGCTGGGGCAGAGCTCTGGCACGTCGCCGTCCAGGGAGCGGAGGGTTCCAGCTCCGTCCTTTAGGACTGGCCGTGCAGAGATAGCCCGGGTGACTCGGCCGATTCATATGTAAATGCTGGAAGCCGGGGTGGAATGCCGGCCGTGTACAAAGGGTTTTGGGGACTGAGGAACATTCCAGAGTCCTGGGAAGGTTCTGCTCGGCTGGCTTACAACCCGCCCCGCCCATCCGCGCCGCACACTGGGGCGCTGCAGGTACGTCCTGGGGCTGCGGAGCCGGAGCGGGAGGAGCTGGGACTCGCGGCTTCCTCGTCCCAGCTCCCGGGCACTCAGAGATTTTCTCCACCGGCGATAGAGCCAGCTTATCGCGGCCAGGGCAGTGTGGGTGCCTTTGCTTTTTAACTCTGTTTTAAAGTGTGTGATGGAGTTATGGGAAGCTGTGGGTTGACGCCTCCCTTACTCCTTAGGGACGTGAGCCTGGTGATCGCGCCCTAACCTGAACCGGGCAGAGGAGTCTTGAGAAGGATGGAAGCGGGACTGGGGGTAGGAGGCGGCGAGGAAGGGGAGCAACTGCCATCAAAAAACAAAACAACCAAAAAAAAGTTATTTTAGCTCAGAAAGTAAATTCGTGCTACCGCCCCAGCTAAACACCTGCAGGGCTTTTCCGGGTTGAAAGTGAGAGCTCATCGGCACGTTTTATTGATTGGTTGTACAGGGCCTCTGATTCCTCCCTGTGCTCGCTCATCCCCAGGTTGTATTGTTCTTACCGAAGAATAGAATTTTAGCGTCTCCACAGGGCATTTTCTAGTTGGTGCATTTGCCCTTAATCTGGTGTGGCCGGCATATTCTGGCTCATGGTGAGAAAAGGACTAACTTTCCTTAGCTCATTAACGTTGGTTAATTCACTCAACTGCTCTGCAGAGCAGCTATTATCCTTATTTTACAGATGAGGAAATTGAAGCCCAGAGATAAAAGTACACTTCTCCAGCGCTCCCCAGCCCTGTGTTGAGACGTGCAAGGTTCAAAATCTGTTTCCACTGCAGCTGGCTAAGGCTTTGGGCTACCTTCTCTCACTTCGTTGTCCCAGATACTAAAATTGTGGAGTAGGTTTTTCTTCTTAGAATATATGTGGAATATGGGGAAAACATTTTTTACACTTGGAGACATTTCAAGCCAGACTTTTTTTTAGTTAATCCTTGTAAACTCTTTGAGTATAAATTAATATATTTGTGGAACCTGAAGTTCATCTGTTACCTTCAGAAACATCTCAGGTTTTGTTAAATTGCTGATACCCAGGTCCCATCCAGATTTGCAAAATCAATCTCAGGAGTGGTGTCCAGGAAACCACCATTTAGTGAAAACACCATACAGGGTTTTTTAAAGGTTGTTCAAAAGCTTCTAAACTCCATCATGCTGGCCTGGCTTCTAATTGATGAGTACTGTGTGATTGCTGGTACTTTGTGCTTTCAACCGCTATAATTAACAGAATTTCACTCCCGGGAGAGAGTACTGTAGTTTCCAGGAAGTTTTTAATATTTGAAGCAAATAAGCCCCTGACCTTTTCTAGTTGTGATTCTAGGCTATGATACAGGATTAAGTACATAGGATTTGGATTTAAATATATTTAGGTCCTAATTCCAGAACTGCCATTTAGTCCTACATAATCGCAGACACACTGGCCAGCTTCTCAAAGCCTTGGTTTTATTACTAAATGATAGAAAAATAATCTCAAATGACCTTCAAAATTTTTATTTTTTGGAGAAAAGTCTTAATCTGTGGCCCTGGGTAGAGTGCCATGCCGTCCTCATAGCTCATAGCAACCTCAAACTCCTCTGTTCTGATTCCCCTTGCCTCAGCCTCCGGAATAGCTGGGGCTACAGGCATCTGCCACCACATTGGCTAATTTTTTCTGTTTTTAGTAGAGACAAATCTCCCTTTTGCTCAGGCTGGTCTCAAACTCCTGAGCTCAGGCAGTCCACCTGCCTCGGCCTCCCAGAGTGCTAGATTATAGGCGTAAGCCAGTGTCTGGCCTAATTTTGATATATTAAATAAGTACAGGGATGTAATCAGTAAAGTATCTGGCATGTGATTGGAATTCAATAAATGTTCTCCCTTTCCAGAGCTTTTTAATCTTCTATTTAAAATGAGTTCCTTTTCTCAACTTTCCCCTAATGAGATCATATTTAGAACTGAAAATCTGTTGTCTTGAAATCACAAATCTTTTTTTTTTTTTTTGAGACAGAGTCTCACAATGTCACCCTCAATAGAGTACTGTTGCATCACAGCTCACAGCAACCTCCATTGCTTAACCTTGGGTTTAAGTGATTCTCTTGCCTCAGCCTCCCAAGTAGCTCGGCCTATAGGCACCCACCACAATGCCTGGCTATTTTCTTGTTGCAATTGTCATTGTTGTTTACCTGGCCTGGGCTGGGCTCAAACCTGCCAGCCTTGGTACATGTGGCTGGTGCTGTAACCTCTGTGCTAAAACAAGACTATTAAAAATAAATTTTATAGCTAGGTGTGGTCTTCTTGCTTCAGCCTCCCAAGTAGCTGGGACTATAGGAACATGCCTGGCTAATTTTTCTATTTTTAGTAGAGATGGGGTCTCACCCTCACTCAAGCTGGTCTGGAACTCTTGAGCTCAAGCAATGAGCTGCCTTGAGTGCTAGGATTACAGTCATGAGCCACCACTCTCAGCCTTGATTAAGGTTTTCATGGAGAGAATCTAAGATTTTTATCTGTTTTGTTATATATTAATGTTAATCCATCATCAGAATGTCTGGAAATGATAGGCCCTACAGTTGTGTAGATCTCAAATTAATAATAATTCTTTTGACATTTATATTCCCCATAATATTTTAAGTACTATTATCTATATTTTTAGTTTTCAGCTTAGTATTTCTGCTATTTGAGATCATGGAACAGGTTTTATATCTGATATTAGGAAACCAGGCTTGGTACAACCAGACTTTTTTTTTTAGAGACAGAGTCTCACTTTGTCACCCTTGGTAGAGTGCCATGGCATCCTAGCTCACAGCAGTGATGGGCTCTGGGCTTACGCGATTCTCTTGCCTCAGCCTCCCAAGTAGCTGGGACTACAAGTGCCCACTACGCCCAGCTATTTTTTGTTGCAGTTTGGCTGGGGCTGGGTTTGAACCTGCCACCCTCGGTATATGTGGCCGGTGCCCTACTCACTGAGCCACAGGTGCTACCCAGACCAGACCATTTTTAACCTCTTGTTAAGGAGCTTGTAGACACTGATTTGTCCTTTTGAAATGGGCCAGCTACTCCTTTTTAAGACAAACTCCAAATGGTATTGCATAGATGGGAAAAGTTCTCTCTGCAGGGGTGGCTTCCTATGCACTTCAGCACGGACAGGTATGATCAGATTTCCAGGTGGTCAGCAGCAGTGAGAACTTTGACTCTCGAGGAGTGTGTTCTATGGACTCAGACTATTGAAGATTCCTGTTTTCCCACCCAGAGCTGCTAACCAGTTTCTTTTCCCTTCTAGAAATGACGCTCCTCTCCTCTCAATCTTCATCACTGGTGGCCTCTCCTGGGTCTGTGTCCACTGAAAACCCAGAGCAGAGGATGCTGGAGAAGAGAGCCAAGGTGGTAGAAGAACTTCTTCAGACGGAAAGAGACTACATTCGGGATCTGGAAATGTGTATTGAGCGGATCATGGTACCCCTGCAGCAGGCACAGGTGGGAACTGTGGGGGAACCAGTGAGATTGACTGGGAATATGGTCCTCTAAGTAGGAAACACTAGGCTATATGAGCTTTTACCACAGAGATTAATTGGGTTTGAAATAAAGGCTGTGACTGTGGCTGCTGCTCTTAATCAAGAGCCTCATGATACATGTGTCATCAGCTTAAACCTTTAGCATCCTATCACTTGTCAAGTCTCCTATTAACCTACCAGACTTAATACAGTAACCCTAGGACAATCTTCTCTTTCTAGGGCTCTAAAAACAGGTCCAGGGAGTCTGAATAGTGGCTCTGCTGGGAAGACTGTATGATAATATGACAAAGTCTTAGAGTAAGGGTTCTCTGACTTTCTTATCTGCTCAGACTCTTACATCTGTATGGGCTAGGGACTTTTCTATGTGCTGGATAAGGAAAGGGGAAAATATCCCAGGGAGTTACTTGACCACCTAGGCTGGGCTTGGGTTTATATTCTCAAGGCCTTCATTCCCAAGAACTTCTGTAGGTAGTGGGCAGTGCCATCAAATGGGTGCTGGTGACAGTTTGTAGCCCAGTTTATTTATAGGCCAAATTGGTTGGTTCCACAGTCACTTTACTAAGAAGCTGGTCAGGAGAGCAGAGAATACTTGAAGGACAAAGTGTGACACTAAGGATAATGTTAGATGTTTCTATTCTAGAAACTTTGTCAAAGTGAGTAAAGAGAATGATCTTGAGCAATTTTCATATAGTCCTTGAAGAGATATTCCTAATATGAGTGATATGCTGTTGATTTCATTTCCATGCATTTTTATGTTTTGTTTCCCTTTCTCAGGTACCAAACATTGACTTTGAGGGACTTTTTGGAAATATGCAGATGGTGATTAAAGTATCAAAGCAATTATTGGCTGCTCTGGAAATCAGCGATGCTGTAGGTATGAGCCCTTGCCATCGTTTAAGCAGCAGCTTTTTAAAAACTTCGTATATTGGGTGAGGGGCAAGAAGCTTCTGATATTATGCCAAGGAAATGCAGTGTTATTTAAACTACAAACTGTCACCAGCACCCATATCTGCTTCTTGTATCTCAGACTGCTTTGAGGTAGGATAGCAATAGTATGTTTTTCAGACTGATGGTGGCAGCCCATTACTGGGTCATGAAATCAATTTGGTGGTTCCCACCCAGTACATACATATTTTTCAATAAAATAAAATAGAAAATATTACTAGTTGCTGTTTATAATACATTCTGAAAATACTATTTTTTTTGAGATGGAGCCTCAAGCTATCCCCCTGGGTAGAGTGCCATGGCATCACAGCTCATAGCAACCTCCAACTCCTGGGCTCAAGCAAGTCTCCTGTCTCCGCCTCCCAAGTAGCTGGGACCACAGGCGCCCGCCACAACGCCTGGTCATTTTTTGGTTGCAGCCATCATTGTTGTTTGGCGGGCCCGGGCTAGGGATTCGAACCCGCCACCTTAGGTGTACGTGGCTAGCGCCTTAGCCGATTGAGCCACAGGTGCCAAGCCGTAAAACTGGTATTCGTACAAATGATTAAACTATAACTTTTAGGCAATCTGGTATCAATTTCAAGATCTTGGGAGTTTTTATGACATACATCTGGTAGAAACAAGTATGTTTATAAGTTTCCTGGGGGCTCACAGATTAAAGGGACCTCTCCTGGGATGTACAGATTATAGTTGAACCCAGAACCCAAGTGTCCAGACTCCCAGCCCATTCCTGATCAGAACAGTCTGGCCTAGACAAGGTCTTCTCAAACCCAGCTGTCCCTGACTCCACCCTTATTTCCAAAGCTTGTTAGGAAGACTTCTTTATTCTGTCCTGTTGGTCTCTTCTTTCCTTGAAATTAAATATCCCAAGTATTTCCTCCTGCTTAGAATGCCCTTTAAAGTCTCCCCCAGCTGCCCATAATCTCCCGCCTCTGTGCGGCGTCACAGCCACAGTGCCTAGTGTTGCTCTCATAGGTTTTCTGTTTCTTCAGTACTGGCACTCCCCACATTACAAACATCTGACTCACATACAACTCACACTTACAAACGGGGGCTATTAGAGTAAGTTCCTGAGTTACAAACCTCCAACAACTCGTGACTCGCACTTATGAGTCTATTACAGGTAATATTGGTCAATGTACCTGTTCCAACTTACATACAAATTCAACACCAAAGCTATAGAACCTACCTCCTTCACAAGCCAGGGGACGCTTGTGTGTGTCTGTCTTCACTCTCTCAGACTTCATCAACCCTGATCAGTTCCTGTTGATTAGGCCATCCTTGGAATCATTGTGGACTCTTTTATTCTCTTGCCCAGTGTCTAATGGGCTCTATCATTAGTGTGATCCAGAATCTGACCATTGCTTACCACCTTCATCACCACCTCTCTATTCCAGGTATCATTTGATCTCACATGGGTCATTGTTAGAGCCGCCTGATTAGTGTCCTTGTTTCTACTCTTGCCCTTACAGACTGTGCTCAGTGTAGCATCAGAGTGATCATTTAATAATACAAGTCCAGTCATGTTGCTCCCTATTCAAAGCTCTCTGATGGTTCCCATCCCCTTGAGGACATCCAGTTTCTCCAGGTTCTGCCAAGACACAAGAGCAATTCAGACTCTCTCCATTGGTTTCATTATTCACATTAATATCAGCATTTTCTTCCATTCTTGAAAAAAGTATTCAATGTACTCAGTCCTACTATGCAACTAATTTATAGCTTTCATGTGAAAGCTATAACCCAATTATAGCCCAAGAATATGGGGAAAGGGGAAAGGGAGGGGAGGGGAGGGGGGAGGATGGGTGGAGGGAGGGTAATTGGTGGGACCATACCTTTGTGCATCTTACAAGGGTACATGTGAAATTTACTAAATGGGCTCAGTGCCTGTGGCTCAATCGGCTAAGGCGCCAGCCACGTACACCTAAGGTGGCGGGTTCGAATCCCCAGCCCAGGCCCGCCAAACAACAATGATGACTGCAACCAAAAAATGGCTGGGCATTGTGGCGGGCGCCTGTGGTCCCAGCTACTTGGGAGGCAGAGGCAGGAGACTCGCTTGAGCCCAGGAGTTGGAGGTTGCTATGAGCTATGATGCCATGGCACTCTACCCAGGGGGACAGCTTGAGGCTCCATCTCAAAAAAAAAAAAAAAAAGAAATTTACTAAATGTAGAATATAAATGTCTTAACACAATAACTGAGAAAATGCCATGAAGGCTATGTTTACCAGTTTGAAGAAAATATTTCAAATTGTATATAAAACCAGCATATTGTACCCCATGATTGCATTAATGTATACCGTGATGATTTAATAAATAAAAAAAAGGAAAAAAAATCAGCATTGTCTCCTATAAGAGACATCGTTCTGAGGCTTTGTTCAGGGCTGTTGAACCTTATAGACAGCACAGTTCAGAAACTGAGGCACAGAGAAGATAGAAGACTCTCTGAGGTACATGACCAGTAAGTGGTGAGCTAGGATGTGAACCACAAGAGAGTCCACACTGTCTGCCATGGCCTGAGCTGCCTCTGAACGTAGGATACACCAAGACTTGCTGCAAACTGCACACTCAGACCTACATTTTAATTTAAAATATTGCAGTAAGAAGTCCAGCCCGCTGTTTTCTTAAGTTTGCAGATGTATCAGTGTGTGAATTTAAATGTGGGAGGAGAGGTTTTAAGAAAGGAAAAAGAAAAAAAAGGTTGGAGCCTGCATTAATTAGGTAAGCCCAGTCCCTCAGACACTAATGCCCCAGAGCCAAGTTGGAAGTCAAGAAATTTGTTTTAAAAATATGATATCTCCCAAGCTGAAGATTACGTCAAATATATGGTGATATACCACCCAAAAGTCAAAACCACAGTTTGCTTGTTTAAAGCCTTGATTTAGGTTGGCTTGGCTGCTTCTCCGAGCCACACCACAAGCAATGGGCTGCAGTTTCTGTGCCTGTCTTGAGAAAAAGAGTTGCGGTCCCATTCGGGGGCCTTGCACCTTTACTGGAATGGTTCTGATGCCACAGACATCAGGCAAGCCAACCTGGTAGTCAGCTGTCATCATTGCCACATCTGGACAGTGATGGCCACCACACTGCAACCTAAGGAGGAGGCAAATTCCATTTGCTGAGCAGCAGAAGGAGCTTGGACTTCAACTAAAATCCCCTCAAAAAGAGTAAAAATGGTATAAAAAGTAGGGAGGGAGAAGCACCTTCGGGGATTATGTTAGTGGCATAACAAGATCGGGCAGTAAAGGCAGGTGATTGGATGTTTGAAACGCTGAAGCCTTCAAGTGATTCACTTGCCGGGATCCATCGTGTCCCAAGCGTCAAGCTCTTCTGTTGGTTCTGGTACTTAAGAAAGACACCATCCAAATGGCCACCCAGGCAGGTTAACTGGAGGCTCGTTAAGTATTGAGGGAAAAGAGTTGGGAAGTGTTTGCCTGGCCTCTCCTCCACTGTATTATAAACGGTTGTTGTCCGAAACAATTGAGAATACACACGGAAAAGGCCTAATTACACACCAGGAAGTCTAGCATCCCGAATTTGGGAGAAAGGGGGAGTGAGAGGGCGTTGGGTTTCATTGATTGGGTCTCCATGGCAGGCAGCTACCCCCCAGGAAAGCCTGGTATCCCTGTCCTCTCCGTGAACCTGCCTGAAAGGGATACAGGAGTTATTGGGTAATCAGGACTTGTCAGCACCTCGGTTATGCAGGATGGTTCAATCCGATAATGTGAATGGAACCTGTAATGGGGCTGATGAAAAGCACTCCAGTTTCAAAAGGGCCTTGAATGATTTTTTGTTCATTTTCTGTTTACATGTAATGTGTTATTGATGTCATTACCTTATAATACAGCGGCTTGTTTCATAGAAAAACCTGAAATTATTCATTCTTTAAAAAAAAGAAAAAAAAAGGAGAAGAAGAAAGAAAGAAGGAAAGAAAGAAACCCCGTTATGTGAGGAAAATTGCATTCGAATGCTGCAACTGAAACATATTGATTTTCTGGCACGAGACTTTTTAGATTAAAAATGCCAATACTAAATCCTTTCATGACCTATAGTTCATATGAAGTTCGCATGTCATTTACTATTATTCTGAGAGAAAAAAGCTGAATCTTTAATGAAAACATAGTTGGAAAGAATGTCTGCCGTTTCCACAATTTGCATACCATTATAATAATGCCTGATTATGAGCTGAACATGCTGGTAGTGGGATGGGTTGAATGTTTTTCTCATTTTAAATCAAAAGCCATTTTTCTGTTTGAATTGTC
The DNA here is from genome assembly GCA_963574575.1 of Galagoides demidoff. Taxonomy (NCBI): domain Eukaryota; kingdom Metazoa; phylum Chordata; class Mammalia; order Primates; family Galagidae; genus Galagoides; species Galagoides demidoff. The sequence continues at coordinate 34,653 of CAUYQV010118175.1, forward strand.
TGCTTGCCTTGGCTCCATCCTCGGTGGGGGCTCTGGATGTTCACTCTTTCCTCATTCAGGCTTCTTAGACACATTCCTTCACATTCTTCTAGGGCCAGAGATCTCTGCACATTGGGTCTTCCTGTAGTCCAGAAAAACGGATGCTACCTAGTGGTTATTTGTCCCATGTAGTTCAGAACTGTAGTGTAGTCACATAAGTTCCTGGCCTAATCTTGATTTTGTTGTCTGGTTCCTCAGGATCTCAAAAATCCCTCTGCCAACAACAAATGCCTCGATGGCATCTCTGGCTGCAGTTTTTGTTTTCTGACAGTGCGCCAAGAGCCAGGTCTGAAAGTTAAGCAAAAACATCTTTCCTGAAATCCCATTTCCTTTTACTCTATTTTTCTATATTTTCAAGCCATGATCACAAAGAGTTGTGCTTCTTTCAAAACCTTCTCTACCTCCTGCAAACCCAGGATCCTTGAGTTTCTAAGTCTTCCGAGATAAGTAAGTCCTATAACATTTTGGCCTTGGTGTCTATATCTAGACTAGGATGAGGATGAGGCACTCAAAGGTGTAGAGTTCTTGGATAAGCAGCGTCTGTAGCTGGAATCCTTCTCAGTGTCTATAGCAAGGGTTGACAAAGTATGGTCCACAAACAAAATGGAAGTACCCAAAACTTACTTTTACATGTCAGGTTTCATTGGACACAACCACATCCAGTTGTTTACATATTATCTATGGCTGTGTTTGCACAATAGCAGCAAAGTTGAGTTTTTGAGATAGATACCATGTAGGTGGCAAAGCGTAAAATATTTATTATCTGGCCCTTTACAGAAAAAGTTTGCCAAGCCCAGTATTATGTTCCTCTAAAACTTCCTCCTAAATTATGATGTGTAAGAGAAGTAACATTTGTACCTCACCTCAAGGAGTGAGTGCAAGATTAAGTAGATACTACAAAGTTTAAAATCATCTTGGAAATCACCTGGTCTTAGTTTCCAACTGACTGATGTTTGATTACCATAATAACATTTCCTCTACTGGAGCAAAGTATTAAATCCCCAAACATGCCAGTCAACATTTTGATAGTTCTTTGGTCATATTCCTGTGCCTTGCGGTCATATAGGCAAGTATGAATGTTCAACACAATAATCATTCAGGTCTTGAAAGCTATTGTTATTTTCTCCCTGCGTGTTTTCTTCTTCAAGTTAGATATTCCAGTTTGTCCCTCCTGTGGTAGAGTACTGAGTCCTTCAACAATCTGGTTATGCTCCTCTGGATGCATCATTCCATTGGGAAATAATGCAATACCCAGTTGTGGTTCTACAAACGTGGAGTCAGGCAGAATTATCACTTCCATCTTCCTCTCAGTTATATTTCTGTTAAACGAAATTTCAACTAACCTTTGGGAAAGCGCACATTACTGTTGATTCAGAGTGTACAGGAAATCAACCAAACCGCTTTGTTGATCCATAGATCTTTGTTCTTTGCCCCCATCCATTCCTACCTGGAATGTGCCCCTATTTTTACAATGGAATCTGATTCCTTAATGTCTCTTCTTTGCTAGGAAGGCATAAAACAAATGTCTCTAATTCTCCTTTCATGCTACATATGAAGGGTGGCTTCCTCAGACTGCTTGCTCTTCTCCAACCGCCCTTGCCTACATTAGGTGAAAGTAAAGAAGCTAAAAGCAAAGGTGCTTCATGAAAGTCACAAGCCTCTGCTACACTTAACTTCTGACTCTTCTCTCTGTGCCAGGTTGGCAGCATTGCCCTTGCTGAACCCTGTAGTTGGGCAGGCCGTGTGATTAAGTCTGGAACGATGTGTGTTGCCTTCAGGCAAAGCATTTAACTGCCAGCTTAAAACCCTCCAATGTTCTTCTTCTCATTGGCATGGGTACCGTGGCACTTAAGGGAGTAACTGTGTTACTAAGCGGGTCTCAGGGTAAGATGGTTTGGGGCATGAGTGAGAAATAAATCCCTGATAACTCATGATGGATGTGTAGCATGAGTGAGAAGTAAGTCTTCATTTTTCTAAGTGGCTGAGTTTTTTTTTTTTTCCCTGCAATATAGCCCAGCCTGTAGACCAGATCCTCAGATTTCCTAGGTACTCATTCATTCAACCTTAGGTACATTTATTTACATTTTCTATGTGAAAATCCCTTGGACTATCCCAGGGAACTACATGGAAGACTTGTGGAAATACAGGGCTTGGGCATTCCATGTAACAGCCACATCAGACGCAGACTCTCCAAATATGCTGTGGCACACAAGGGATGCAACATATTCAGGTTGAGTCTTCAAATGTGTGTCTGTCCATGAACGTGCTACACAGAGGCCAGCTGGGAAGTAGAGTGTCAAGGATAAGGTGCTACCTTGACCACTTGTCTGACTTTGGGCTAGCAACTTTGCCTGTCTGGGCCACCATTCTCTTTATCTCTCTCCATGTATGCTTAATTCCTCTTTAAACCATTTGGCTGATGGTTATTCAGCTTCTGTTTCAATGTTTTGAGCATCAGGCTGCTTCCCACTTTCCCGGGCCACGCTGCATCTCTGGGCACCTATGCTCATTTTGGTGTTTTTCCTCTGAAGTTCTCAAGCTCTGGAAGCCTGGAGATATAGCCAATTACTCTTTATGGTGAAACGCTAAGGCCAGAATTTGCATCTAAATCATTTTTTATGAAGTTTCTGTTCTGGGCCATGCACTGTCTTCAACTAGCCACCTGGACATTAGAGGAACATTTGCAGTGGCCTGAATTCCAAGTTGAGTTGGACAAATGAGAGTGCCACTTAGGCAGGTACCAGGACACAACATATGCTACTAAATAAACTGAACAATGGGTCAGGCTCAGGAGAAAAGAAGTTTGGTGGGGATTAGTATAATCAAGGAAGGCTTCATGGAGGGTGTCAGATTTGTGCCAAGCCTTGAAGGATTTTGGATTCAAGGCAAGTGGAAGGCATAAAAAAGAGGTATATCAGACAGGAGAGCAACCTCAGGGAAGGTAAAGAAAAGATGAAGTGTGGTGTATTTGTGAAACAGATGAATTTGTTGAAACAGAGTAGAGTTTCATCTGGCAAGAACAAGGAATAGGCAAGGGGACCAGACTCTGACCAGCCCTGTGTGGACAATTGTGAGAAGAATCCACTGATGAAAATTTTAAAAGATCTAACACCATCTATACTCTTTAGGTCTGTATTAAAGGATAGCTTCATTTCCTTCTTGGTCAAAGAGGCCTCTTATGGTTTAAAAAAGAAAAAAGAAAGGTTTGCAGATCTGGAGTATTTTCTTTTGTCACAGAAGATCTTTTTATGTCATAGTTTTTATTCCATTAACAACAGGTATTGTATCAAATATGTAGATGTTCCCCCCCAGTCATTCCCCGTGTCAGTGACAGATGTGCCACATGAGTGCCACCCTCAGTGCCACAGGAAACAGCTGGGGGCTTCCTGGAGGGAAGCAGGGCGAGGTTCCACCGGTCTCCTAACAAGGTGTTTGTGGAAGGGAAATATGGAAAGGAGCATCCCTGCCAAATGGGAGTCATGCTTCATGTAAATGATGGTTTGATTTTGCCTTTCCATGAGAATGGCTTTCTCCAGAGCACATATGGTGCCTAGACAGTTCAAGCACCTGACACAAACTCTCACAAATGCCAAGAATGGGGATCCAGACACTCAACTGCCCCTGTTCAGCCTCCTGGTTGACCTCTTATGTCATCTCACCTCCTCATTCAAGTTAGGTAGTTTCAAGTCTCCAAAGAAAACTTCAAGTTAAAACACACAACTCATTAATGTTGTACTTGGTTAGGAAAAAAAGGTTTAAAAAAATGTGAAAAAATAAATGCTTCTGTTCAAAATGCACTCACATTTCCTCGAGGAACTGCGAGGAACTCGAGTTCCTTGAGGCAGACAAGTTGTTTCCTGCAGTGTGAGGGGAAGTGGTTAATGAACTTATTGAACACAAGGCAATCATTTCTGAAATGCCAGGGAGGATGGGGGTAGAATTGGAGACGGAAGAAAAATTAATGTGTTTCCATTTCTGTAAATGGAAATGGAGAATTTGGGCTAATTGCCTTTCTGAAAATTAAGGTTATCATTAAAAATAGTATACTGATTTTTCTGTAGATTTTGATGGTAGTCAACACACGTTCAGATCCATTGTTTCATGGATTTCCACAATAACCCTGGGAGGTAGGCAGCACAGATTTTTTTAATATTTTTTTTTAATTTTCATTTTTCCAGCTAAGGACCTCAGATTTTGAGAAGTTAAAAGACTTACTCAATAATACATAATAAATAAGTCATTATATAAGGACTAAAAACCCAAACCTTCTTCTTCTGATCCAGACAAGTAAAGAAGGAGAACCAAGCCTGAGAGTGAACAGGGAGTGGGTCTGTAAAATGCAATCCACTTAAGAGAGAGGAGGTGTGGCAATGTCATTTAGTGGGCAAGAGCTCACTCTGGACAGAAATTGCAAATAGGAGCCTGAGGTCATAAGCTAGCAGCAGATGAGCTGGCATAATTATGGCCTAAACAATATTTACAAGGCTTTATCCTTTTTTAACAACCTTGAAAAAGCAGGACATTTCACAAGGAAAATCTAGGCTTCTGATCTGTCTTTTACAATCTTGTGTCTGTGGCCCCACTGGGGAACATCTCTACATAGCCACAGCAGTAGGAGACCAGGAACAGCTGCCCCTCCTAGATAGACATGCGCTCTCTGGTGTGCCTCCATCTCACTGCTCCCTGATGCCCCGTCTTAAGACCAATAATCAGTTGCTGTTTCTCATCACGCTGTGCTGCTGCTTTCTCCTGCCCATCTGTATCACTCATTGGGTTCTGGAGACATTTGAGTTTTGTGCCTTCAAGTCTGCAGACAGCTGCAGGCTCCATCAATTTCTAGCTATATGAATGTGGGCGGATTACTTTCAATCTTAAAGCTTCTGTTTTTATGTCCATTCTCTAAAAGAAGCCTTGTAGTGGCGATTAGAGTATTATTCCTTCCTTTTGATATGACCATTGTATAGGGATAGGGAGGTCCACTTGCTTTTCCCGCCTTCTTAGAATTTATGGCAAATGATCCTGGCTTCTCCAATCAAACATAGATTTAAGAGTTAGTGACCCAAATGAACACATACAAGTGCACGATTCATCCTGAAAGAGCTACATGGAGTCTCTGGGGGCAGTCATGGCAGATGCATCAGAATGCACCATTCGAAATCCATCCTCAGTATGTAGGCAGTGTAAGCTGGGATTTGTGGGTCCAGTATAGAAAGCATCTGAGCTTCCCTGGCTCCCTGGTATGATGTCAGCAATCATCTCTGACTGTGCAGTCTCCACTCCTGGCCCTCCCTGGGAATCTGTGAGCCCTTTGATATATTGCACTGCTTGCCTTTAGCCTGATGGCTCTTTCCCACCACCTTTCCCCTATTCTACTCTGTGTTGCACAAAGTAACTCCTTAAAATGCATTGCCCAAGCTCCTGTGTCAGCAGGTTTGCAGGACCTGAAGTTTATGCAATTTAATAAAAATAATAAAAATGATACAAGTTTATGCAATTTAATAAAAGTAATACAGGATGTCCCAAAGGTCACCATAAAGTCACCGTACATAGGGAAAATGGGAAATTGTAGCTAAATGTACCTTTATTTGCCAAACATTCCTTTCAAAATTTTATGAAGAGGTGGCCAATGCCGAGAGAATGTTCTGTAAAGATTTTTGTAAAATTTGTAAGACATGAGATATAAAAAAATAAAAATAAAATTTAAAAACTAGGTAGAAGAATCAGGTCATATTTTAATGACCTGATTTATGAATTAAGTGTTGAGATTTATCTCATAATTTCCTCCTAGAGTTTTCAGCTTGATACAGTTTGATTTTTCTCTTTCTATAACAATAATTTTATATGAGCACTTCCCAGGTTGCAAACAAGATAGGTTCTATAAGGTTTGTTCTTAAGGTGAGTTTGTAGGTAAGTTGAAATAAGTACACTTACCTATTTATTACCTGTAACAGCCTCTGTTCATAAGGATAAGTTGTATAGAAGTCAGACTTTGTAACTTGCACAGAAAAAGAAGAAATACAGCTGTCTGTCCTCAGTATACTGACTGAGGGAATTTACTTTTTGTTATTGACAATGTTTCCATTCACAGCACTAATAATGCTCCGTAAATTGTTAGGGTACTTGTCAATTGTGGGAAAGTCCTTATCAAGTTGCTTGGATTGAAGAACTCTAAGATTTTAAAGCACTTTAACTTTCTTGTGTTGTGACCAACAAGTTTTTCATCAATGTCTTGGTGTCAAGACATCCTGGTGAGTGCCAGGTAGAATAGCACACCAGTGAAAACCGTCTTTCACCTATCTGAATGTATGGTGGGCATGTAAAATTCTTAGGGGTATATGAGTGATAGCACCCCCAGCCTTTATATAAAAAGTGGTGTCACGACCACAACCAATTACTTAAGTCTACGTGGAAATAACGATGAACCATATGTCTATCCCACTCACTAGTCAGAAAATAAGTGCATCCCCAGCTCAGCTTTCCCCAGCTACCCCCTAAATAGAGCCCTTCTAATTCAAAAAGGGTGATGTAGGGATGCCAGGGTACAAAGAGAATGCAGTTGTAACTATTTGAATTTAAATACCATATTTTTTCCAATTGTATACATGTTGACCATGTACACAGTTTGTTAGCACTCCTCTCAGGCCTTGGGAAAGAGTTGATACAGCGAGAAGCCCAGAAGCTTGAGACTCAGTAACTTCCCTCTCAACCCACTTTTCTCTCCAGCCTACATTGGGCCAAAAGGAAGTGCGGGAAGAGATGGAGGTTCCTGGCCTTTTGGGTAAAACCATCTCTTCCATTTATTTCTCCAGCCCTAGGATGAGTTGTGTTTCATAACTGTGTTAGCATTCCATTCAGTTTTATTTATAGCTAGTTGTCAAATTAAATTTATTCTATTAGGTCACCTAGATCAATAGACTAACTGGATCAGTATTCATATTAATTTTTTGCTTGAAGGAACATGCTTAGAAACATTGTATATTTCTGAACTTGGCCTAAAGATTTTGGCCAACCCCCTGTTCAGATAGATGCCTATTGTCTTTGCAAAGTTTTCATGTAAGGCGTTTACCTTGTTGACCAAACAGGTTAACCTCAGTTCTATCTTTATTATATATTTATATAATTCTGTCTATCTGGAGAAAGGGAGGGATATTTTCTTTCATAATTGACAGAGCATGCAAAACATGGCCTATGGCTTTAGAGTAAAGCTCTAATGGTAGGTGAGCACAATCTAGAACCTTCTTTAAGTGCAAAATATCTAATAATACAAGTAATAGTGCCAAGTTATAAAAAATGATACAAAGTGGCACCTCTAAATATTTTAAACCAAGTAATCTAGTGAGATTAGAGCAAAGAACAGCAAATGAAATTTTATTTAATTTGGAAAAGCATGCCCAAGGGGAAATAACATATAATTCAGATCTATCAGTATAAGAGAAAAGCCAGAATGATGCTGATGCTGAAAGAGGCTTTAGAATAGTGATGACAACAGATTGGTGTTAGTGCCATAATCAGATGGTGACAATTTTTTAGGCCCATAAACTAGACAGCAGACTGATTAGAGAACAGCAGACTTAGTTGACGGTAAAAAGAAGAGACAAAGCGGCAGGGATTGGATGGAAAGGGCAAACCAGCAAACTAGGACAATGATGTGCTTTTGCACTTTCAAAATTTTTTGCCTTTTTTTTGTATGAGAGGTATTTTTATAAATAGGACAGATGTTTATCAAGGACAGTGAAAATGATTCACGTTCTACAATTTGAGAAGAAACCCCAGAAACGATCCTGTGTTTGTATAGACAAGGAAAGGCGAACTAGAGAGAGTAAATAATTCATACCAGGTCTTCTAGCCTAACGGGGTCCTCTCTTTTCCCCTCAGAATTTGGTTTATGTATAAATTTGCGACTCTGTAAATGTTAACTGAGAGAAAATATAACTAAGTATGCTGTGATTATTAATGGCGTAAAAGAACACAATACTTTTGCATAGATGAAAAGAATAATGTAATCATTGACAGCATCCGGGTACAAGGGTAGGCACCCTGTTCTGTTCTTCCCTGTGTACTTAGTGCCCACCTTGTGTCTCGCACAAAGAAGGCATCAGGTAGATGCTGGATAGTTATTAAGTGGGTCATTGGGATCATTAAGTGGAAGGTTGGATAGTTAGGTGAATGGAAGAGAGGAAAGAAGGTAGGGGAGGGGAAGAGAGAAGGGAGGGATAAAAGGAATAAGGGAAGAGAAAGAGGGAATGGATGCATGAAAGGAGAACTTTAATCTGTTCTCTAAATTCCTGAGGCAATACCGACTATGCCAATTCTGGGCCACTCCCTCTCAGATTGAATACCTCAAAGAACACATATTTTAATAATCTTGAATAGCCAGGCGTAGTGGTTTATGCTTGTAATCCTAGGCTTCTGGGAGAGTGAGTGCTGGAGAATCACTTGAGCTCAGGAGTTCAACACTAGCCTGGGCCAGAGCAAGACCCCATTTCTAAAAATAGAAAAGTTAAACCAAGCTCAGGGGCTCAAACCTATAATCATAGCCTTCTGGGAGGCCGAGGCAGATGGATTGCTTGAGCTCTGGAGTTTGAGACTGGCCTGAGCAAGAATGAGACCCCTGTCTCTACTAAAAATAGAAAAACTAGCCCAGCGCAGTATCAGGCATCTGTAGTCCCAGCTATTTAGAAGGCTGAGGGAAGAGGATTGCTTGAGCCCAGGAGTCTGAGGTTGCTGTGAGCTGTGACATCACAGGCCTCTAGCCTGGGTAAAAGAGGACTGAGACTCTCCCTCAAAAATATAAATAAGTAAAAAATAGAAAAATTACCCAGCTATCGTGGTGGGTGCCTACTCGGGAGGCTGAGGGAGGAGGATTGCTTCAATCCAGGAGTTTGAGGGTGCTTTGAGCTAAGCTAATGCCAGGGCACTCTAGCCTGGGGCAACAGACTGAGGCTCTGTCTCAAAAAACAAACAAACAAAAATCCTGGCACCTCTTTTACACTATTGATTAGGCATGCAAACCTTTTTCTTTACACTATCCAGGCTGTCTGTATTTTCACAAGTTTGAAATTAGCAGGATCAGTCTGAATGGATGAAGCTTTCTAGGACATTACTATTGTTGGAAACAATCGGCATCCCATTGAATAGTTAACTATAAATGTTGACCATGCGTTACTTAGAAAAAGTTGCAGCTGAGTGTGAATTCCTTCAGCAAAGTTTGTCTGTCTCCCTGAGTAATTGTGTAATTATTAATCTGGTACATTTTTAAACTAATGAACAGAAAATTAGAAGAAGTTCTGCCATTTTTCTTCTTTTTTCCTCCCTCTTTCTGTGTAGCTGAGTTCAGTTACCATCAGCACTAAATCCCATTCAGAGTTCACAGCCGTCAGGATAGCTAGTGCAGTTTTAGGTTAAGCATATTTTATCCATAAATTGCTATATTTGGTTCTCGAGTTATTATTGCAGTTCCTTGGGGTACATTTAAATCCACCTTATTGTAATAGATTATGGAATATAGTGGCTAATGTGTCTAATGTAAAATAAATGACTATAATGATTTATGATGCGACACTTCAATTTTATTGAACATAAGGATCATTGTACTAAAATGGATGGTGTATTGCTGGTTTAGCATAAAATACTGAATAACATATTCAAGAAAATGAATGGCTTGGCCAGTTCATAATATTCTGCCCCTTCAGCGGAGAGGTCTTTAATAAGCAAGAGTGTCATTACACTTAGAAATAGATGTGTAGGTCATCCATTATCTAGAACGATGACAGGGACCTGCTCAAGTCTGTATGAAAGAAGGAACTCTTTAGGAGAAAATGCAGAATTCTTTGATCTTCTGGAAAGGATGATTTCCACGCAACCACACAGCAACTATACCAGTGCTTAGCAGACTTGTAAGTGGCCCCCACATTTAAAAATTATCACCATAGAACTCTTTTATGACCTGGTAGGTGGAGGGGAATTTCAGAAAGGGTTTGATTTTTTAGCGTTGTACATCAGGCAATTTCCTTATTTCCTTTTTCCTGTGTGTCCTCCATTCACCAACCTTTTATTTTAATTCTTGTGCCTAACATGTATAGTAACTCATGCTGTCTTTCCTTGAACTTCATGTTTATATCGGATTACTGAATAATAGAGTAGATTTGAGAAGGCCTAATTTACTAATAGCTAGTGTAATAACTCCTTACTAACTATAACACTGAAGATGGTTTTCAGTGATACATTGGGCTAATTGATTTGGGTTCTCGGGACTAGGAGATGCAAGGAAATTCTTACATGGCAAATGATGAGTATAGATTAATCATGAAGTTTTATCCTCCAAAAAGGAAGGGAATTGATTGGCATGCATGTTTAGTAGCCCTCTTGTCCTGGGGTCCTTCTGATCCTACCCTCTCAGCCCTGGGATCTTCCTGGGATACAGTTTGATGACATAGATAATTGTCACCTAATAACTAAGTCCTTATGGGAGTGACTTAATAGCTTCCCTGAAAAGATAACTGCTTTCTTCCTGTGGAATGGTCACACTGAGAAAGAGTGAGGGAGCCTAAGGGTGTGAACCCCCCAGCTGCGTTCTGGGTGAGACTGTCATCAGCTGGGCTACCTGTGCCCCTCCTCAACACATTCTGAGTGCTGAGTTCTGGGTCATGATGGGAAAGTAATGATGAAGTGAGCACTGTGTTTGTAGAGTTTAGGAGTTTTATGATCCAGAACAGAAAAATGTTGACAGTGGGTTCTGTACTGTGCGAATTGCAGACATTTATATTTATTCAGGATATACTCTCAGGCCATTTTTTTTTTTGTTATTGTTTTGAAAGGTGATATGACCTGGCACCACTCATTATAGAAAATAACTAGCAATAGCTCGATGTCACAATTTAATTTAGGTAATCAAACGCTTACTGTGAATCAGTCTATTTTTGGAACAGTGTGGACATTTTGCTCTGTAATCAGCACTAAAAATGCAAAGTGATAAGAACCGCCTTTTTGCTAATGGGTGTTTGCTTTGGGATCTCTTGAAACATTGACCAAGGCCAAAAGTGCTGTGATACATCAAACTCCCAATGGTCCTCTGACCTCTATAACCTCCCCACCCCCAGTCCCTGAACTTTAGGGTTCCTCTTCACAGAGTATTCTATAGTCATTAAAAATTTTAGAATTTTTTCATATAGAATATGAGGGTGTTTTCTTTTCCCCTCATACCTTAACATTTTTCCTCCAAATAGTATGGTTAATTAAAATGGCTCTGGAGGTCTTCCCACTGCCTGTAAGACACTGTTTTCTCTGCATTAGTGCTCTCACACCAGCTTCAGTGGGAATTCCAGTCTGATCATCTTTGGACTGGTCCACAGTATTGTGACTGCAGAGAAGGCGCAGGACCAGGACACACCATCTAAAGTCCGCCAGTGAGAGGCCCTTCTGCTCTGATTCCATTACCAGTTCACCACCCTTGCCCTCCCCAGGATTTCCAGCACTTTTCCTTTCTGCCATCTTCTTGCATTTTAAATTGCTCATAATAGCAAATGTATACTTTATACCTTCTAAATTCTGTGTCTTCCTTCTAGTACCAAAGTACTATTTAGAATCCAGCCTTCCATGTATATAAGTCCACGGATAGAATCACTGATGTTCTCCTGTCTCTCAGAAAAGTGCTTACAAGGGCTTTTCCTGAAACCTGTCATTTACACACACATACACACACATGGTGCCAAAAATAGTGTATACTTTTTAAGAAAGAAAAAACCTGTATTAAGATTTTAATACTCAATATATACCAATTAACATTTGTTGTCTTGTATCTTTTGTAAGTGCAGAAGTCAAACATGAATTAACTATCAAAATTAAATATATATACATTTATTTTTTAAAAGCAGAGATATGATTTGGCTTCTTTCCCAGTGAACTCATGCAACTACTTATTCCTTCAGTCTTGAAACATGTAATAAAATCCCAGGTAAAGTCTAGATATTCATCACCTAAACCTTTTAAAACACTTTGATTTACAGAGCAGAGGATTGTACCTGGGAAATTTTGAAGTATCCACCCAATGCTGAGATATTTGAAAGTGTTTTTTCCTTCATGCCTTCCTCCAAATGATACACTATATAAGTCCATCAGAGGAGCTTGGGGTTTCTCTGTAGGGTGCTGGTTTTTCAAGTGTGATAGCCCCGGTGTGTGAATGTGCCTGGGCTTACCGGGCAGACTTTTGAGTACTAGACATGATAAATTTGGCAAAAGCTTGGGAACCAACAAGGTGGTCAAGTGCAATTATTGCTGAGCTAAATAGGACAAATGATCCATTATAAGTAATGTTTGAGGCATTTAGAATTTGAGGACTTGACCAAAATGACTTAGAAATGTATGTGGGAGAGCCATGGTACTTCCTTGGATAGCGTGGTAATGTATCTGCTCCCTCCAAGCCAGAGGAACTGAATATTTATTATATATTGTGAGAAAGTTAATATGTCTAGAGGTAAACTTAACAGAGACCAAATGAAGAAAAATTTTAGATTGTCCTGTAAGCCATTATGAAACTTGAATCAAATCAAAGATACCCTTGCTCTTTGGTAGGAGGGTTCAGTGTTGTGAAGTTGTAACTTCTTCCCAGAAGGAGCTATAAATTCCAAGTGATGTCCTCCAAAATACAAAAAAAAAAAAAAAAAAAAAAAAAAAAAAATGTTTGGGGAATTTATGGAAGTAGGAAACCACAAAAAAACCAAAAAGAAAAAAATATTGACAGC
>CAUYQV010118181.1:0-28776 GCA_963574575.1 Galagoides demidoff
ATGGCCGGGCGTTGTGGTGGACGCCTGTGGTCCCAGCTACTTGGGAGGCGGAGGCAGGAGACTCGCTTGAGCCCAGGCGTTGGAGGTTGCTATGAGCTGTGATGCCATGGCACTCTACCCAGGGGGATAGCTTGAGGCTCCGTCTCAAAAAAAAAAAAAGAGTCACCGTCAAGACAACAAAACCAAAAACATTGGGCGGTGCCTGTGGCTCAGTGGGTAGGGCAGGGCACTGGCCCCATGTGCCAAGGGTACGGTTTGAACCGGCCCTGGCCAAACTGCAACAAAGAAACAGCCGGGCATTGTAGCAGGCACCTTTAGTCCCAGCTATTAGGGGGGCTGAGTCAAGAGAATTGCCTAAGCCGAGGAGTTGGAGGTGGCTGTGAGCTGTAATGTTACAGCACTCTACTGAGGGTGATAAAAGTCAGACTCTGTCTCTTACAAAAAAAAAAAAAATCACAAAATATCCTGAGTCTTTTTCACAAATGATTTTATTGTAAATTTCAGGAAAGTAAATACAAAAGGCACACTGAGGAGTTCACTGACAGTCTTTCTAAAGCTCATTGTTCTCAATTTTTATTCACATAAATGAAAAAATGCTGAGGTACACATGCTCAAAATATAGGCTTACATTATTAAAAAAAGAAAACTGAGTTGAAAACATAATGAAAAAATAGAAAATAAAAAGAGATTCATTCGAATGTTATTTTAAACAAGTACAGAAGCCAAGAGAATTAACTAATAAATCGTTTTCTAACCAGCACCAGTCTCATTCTTGGGGAGGCCTAAAATTACAGTTTGGCCTATCAACTGATATACAATCTGTAATATATGTGCTAAAAAGAAACTAGAAGTCTTCTGAGTTTGCTGACCAGAATTCTAATTCTACCTCAGACTTTTCTCTTTTCCTCTATGAAGTGAGAATAAATCTTACTCTTTAATTTATAATATTTCAGATTCCAGAGGTAGGATTACAATATTCAAAAACATATATACTACGCAAAAAGATGAAATTAGTAATGAGAATTAGTTACAGAGACTGACCTATACTCAAAATCAAAGCACAACTGAACCTCTTTTGCAATGCTAAGCCCCTTGCTGACAAACCATCTGAAATTTAAACACAACAGTTTGTTGAAAGGAATTCATTCAAGAATTCGTATCATTAAATAACCAGACAAGGAAACATTTTCTCTCTAGTGATACTCTTAATAACTGAAAGAGTTAAGAAAGACTTACTATTTCACTAACTTTTTTATAAAGAATAAAAGGGTAAAAGGAGAATAAGAAGAGAGAAGTTCTGACTTACTTCATGCATATACGGATCTACAAGTATTTCAAATGGTCCAATGGCCAAAGAGATATTTGACGCTGCTGTAGGAATGGTAAGCATGTAATGGAAGGTCTTTTTCCTCATATCATGGGTATATACTGTTTCCACCAAATCTCCATTGGAAACAGCCACCATGGCTGCATCTACTGTGAATTCTAATTTCCATGTACACAATTCAGAGTATGAATCAACACACGGGAACCAAAATCTAGAAAAAAAGATCAACATTATAGAAAACACATGACAGAGTACCCTACATCGTTCCCTGCATGCTAGTTATTTTAACATTTTTAGAAAATGAAGAAACTTTAGTTATTTGGTTACTGAAGCTTTTTTTTCTGCAAACTGAGGGATATGATAAAACCAGTTTCCAAATATTATTTAGCAATATTAATATGTTATAGCCAGTTCAAATCCTAAAGAGTTAAGCAGTTCTCAGTTCCTATTTTTTTAATTAAAATAATTTTAACTTGTATATTTACATTAGTAAGTAATGTCGTTTTCTTTTTTTTTCCTTGTGACAGAGTCTTTTTCTGTCACCCGGACTAAAGCGACAGCCTAGTTCACAGAAACCCCAAACTCCTGGTCTGAGTAATCCTCTTGCCTCCGCCCCCAGAGTAGCCTAGTACTACAGGAGCATGCTACCATACCCAGCTAATTTGTCTATTTTTAGTAGAAAAGGAGTCTCACTTTGTTTACTTAGGTTGTTCTTGAGCTCCTGACTTCAAGAGACCCTCTCACCTCAGCCTCCCAGAGTGCTAGGACTACATACAGGCATGAGCCACCACGCCCAGCCACAGTAAGTCAGTTTTTATGTAGATTTATTTTCAGAAACTAAAAATAATTTATAAGAAATTTGTATAAAACATAATATCCTGAATATATTCCTCAAGTTAGGAGACTGCTCTGCTTTTTTGGAGTATGCAATGTGTTTTATAAATTCACACCCAGTACTGGTAAAGTCAGATATAAAATTTATATTGGATTTTCACCAATTCACGTTGGGTCTTCCTATGTGCCTGGATTGGTTCTTGACATTGAGGGATACAAGACTATGAGACATCCCTGGCTTAGAACAGTTAGTCTGAGACTATAAAATATTATAACATAACACTTCAGTTTTTGGCCAGGGTTGGGTTTGAACCTGCCACCTCAGGCATATAGGGCCGGCGCTTTACTCCTTTGAGCCACAGGCGCTGCTCATATAATATTTCAACAACACGTAATAAACTATGGAGCTAAGAGAATGAATATACCATAATTACATACAATAATCTAGGTAAATTTCACTATTAAATGACTGCCACACTAGAAAAAAAATTTTTTTCCCTTGGGGCTATGGTATTTTATTAGGTCAAGAGACATGAGATTTACATATGCTTCACAAGACCCCAGGCTCATAACTAACATAAGCTGACAGCTAATGTATTAATTAACGTTTAACAAAAAAAGGCACACATAAACAGCATAGTACAGATGATTCATTTACACAAAGTTCAAAAACAAGTGTAATTAATCTATGGTACTTTGGAAATTAGAATTCTAGAGTTGGGCAAATAGTGAATGGAAAGTGGATAAGAGGGGTCTCTGTGACACTGGTAATGTTCTTGGTCTTGATCTGAGTGTCAATGACATGGGCTTGTTCACTTGTGAAAATTCATTGAGTTTCATGTTTACAATTTGGGTAATTTTCTGCATGCATGTTTTATTACAATACATAGCTTAAAAAAAGAAAGGATCAAGTAAAGTGATTATTTTAGAACAGGAGACTTGAAAAGGAGAGACAGGAAGAGAGAAAAAGATAAAATTGAGAATAATTAATGAGAATAATTTATAAGAGGTATAAGTTCAGGGAGTCACATTCATACTTCTCATAAATGTAAATATTACACAGACACAAGAAAAAATGCAATTAGAAATACAATTATTGAAATATAGAAAAATTTATAATCTACCTTGTAGAATTTTGATACCCACAAGAGAAAACATGAGCACCTCTCTCTGCCATACTTCCCTCTACACTGGGTACTACAAAATGAAGACCTCCTTTTGGCTGATCCAAAGAAAAATTGATGTGTATCTTTAGGACCTTTAACTCTGCAATAAAAAAATACACACACATTGATACATAAGTAACAGTGATAATAAAGGTAAAGACTTAACGCTCAACATAAAATGGAAATCAAAGGTTGAGTTTTATCTGAAAGATCACGTTACTTAGCCTAGTTTAGGTTTTTATCATGTCTCTGCCTATAATAACTCAACAGCCTGCCTGCATAGGTGTCCCTACCTCCAACCAATTCTAATCACTGTTCATAGATTTTTCCCAAAATATAGCTGTGGTCATGCCATAACCTCCTCTCAACGTTTAACAATGTGCAATGTCTAAAGAAAAAGTTTAAAACTCCTACACTGGACACTAAGCACCTTCCAAATCCAACCCCAAACTTACTTTCCAAGTTGTGTCCTCCTATTATATTCTCCCATAAAATGTTAACCCTAGTTGACTTTGGGGAGTAGAAGTAGGGTAGGGGGTAGTAGAGCAGGAAGGACTACCGGAGAATTTGCCTTATCGTGTTTTTTATGTTTCATTTCTACGTAATAAATATGTTGTTTTCATAAAAAAATTAAAAAATATTTCTTTCAATTTCTCCCCAAACATTATGACTATTTGGACTATCTCCAAACCTTGAACATGCAATGGAGAACTTTTACGCTTGTCTATTAAACTGGGTAATCCCCTATAAACGCCACCCCATCCCCATACCCATGTTTCTGATACAAACGGAAAGAAGATGTACAGGAAACAAAAATGAAACAAAGTCTTTTACTTCCTTGTCTTGGTTAATTTTTAAAAGGCAGAATTTAGGGGGCGGCACCTGTGGCTCAGTGGGTAGGTCGCTGGCCCCATATACTGAGGGTGGTGGGTTCAAACCCGGCCTCAGCCAAACTGCAACAAAAAATAGCCAGGCGTTGCGGTGGCTGACTATAGTCACAGCTACTTGGGAGACTGAGGCAAGAGAATCATCTAAGCCCACAAGCTGTGGGTTGCTGTGAGCTGTGTGATGCCACGGCACCCTACTGAGGGTGATAAAAAACAGTGAAATGAGGTACTTTTGTCACAGCCCTTGATTGTCCTATTTTTGCTACCTTAACAAAAAAATCCTTTCTGTATATTTCAATAGGTTAATTTATACTTTGAAAATATTAGTTTTCACATAAAATTATCTAGTCTCTTAATCTAGAATGATTTTACTGTTCAACCAATACAATCTCAGTGCTTTACCATCGACGTGTTTCCATAGCTCAGATGGAACCTTAATGCAAAGTTCTCCATTTCCTGCATCAGGATCCACAGCGCTAACCGCAGCTGCATAAGCATTAGAAAAATAGTTGAGATTTCTCCTGAGGGGAAAGAAAGAGCCAACTTGAAATAACAATAAGTCATGTATTTTACCAACCATTTTCTTAAATATCATTTGATATCATTCATCAAAAAAACTACTGAACTATAAAAATAATGGCATTATTTTCTATTCACAATGTTATGACTATTATTATCACATTCTTCATTAATTTAGGAATGCCAAAGGCACTACATGCTTATAATACAAATGGAAAGGACATATGTAGAATTTAAAAAATAATTTATCTTTTTCAATTTGGAAAAAACTTGAATCGATTCAACAAGCCTTATAAAGTAACAAAAATTAAGATGTCTAAAACAAATCAGGATAGGATTTGATTCCTCAAAATGTAATACCACTTACTTCTACTACCCAGGAAATTATAATGTAAACTGGAAGGTATGGATTTTCAGCTGGTTTACTGTCACATTCATGGGGTACTCAAATAGTATTTGTCCAGTAATTATTTGGCCATATTTCCCGTTGAAAATAAGGAAAACAACACATACAAGTCTTACAGAACTATGAAAACATTGCTTTCACTGGATTTTCTAATTTCATCCCATAAAAACAATTTACATGTATCTACATATATATTACATTTCCTCCCTGAAATCAGTTAAAGTAATATGAAAGGAATTGGAGAAAGGAAAAAGAAAAGGAATGGAAAGAGCAAGAAAACAAGAAAGGCAAATACCATAAGCCATATTCTTGTCATGCAACTTTAGTTTACTATCCTGCCATTAGATGAAGCCATAAGATAAAGTCAGTGGCATTTCCATAGCTTAATACATTTTTAATATAGTTAAAAAACACGTTTCATCTATAGAATGAAAATAAGAAAACACATTAAAGAAACATTAGGTGATTTCTTCCCCTTCTTCATCCACCTTTTCACCAAGTAGGAAAGAAGTAAAATAAGATGGCTCTAACAACTATGCAAGGTTAACAAACCATAAAACATGACGTTGGGGAAGTAAAAAGACTGCTCACTGTATTTTAACAATTTCTGTTAAATATGTGAAAAAAGATGTAAAAGCTTCAGAACCATAATACAAATAATAACTGTGTTTTAACAAATTATACCTAGGCATACTTTGGAGATGCTGCAGGTTGAGTTCCAGGCTATCACAATAAAACGAGTATCACACAAAATGAGTCACACAAATATTTTGGTTTCCCAGTGCATAAATGTTATATTTACATTAATCTGTAGCCTATTAAGTGGGAAATAGCATTATGCCAAACAAACAAACAACAACAACAAAAAACACTGCATATACCTGAACTAAAAAAATGCTTTACTGCTAACAAATGCTAACAGTCACCCTAGCCTTCAGTGAGTTGTAATTGTTGTTCTGGTGGAGGGTTTGGCCTCTATGTTCATGGCTGCTGACTGATCGGGGTGGGGGGTGGCGAAAGCTTAGAAGGTTATGTCAATTTCTTATAATCAGACAACAACGAAGTTGGCCAAATGGACTTTCACAAATAATCTGTCTGCAGCATGTGATGCTGTTTGACAGCATTTTATCCACAAAACTTCTTTTAAAACTAGCGCTGATCCTCTCAAACCCTGCCACTGCTTTGTCAACTAAGTTTATCCCACCATCTTCACCACAAGCAAACTCCATCTGAGGAAACCATTTTTTTTTTCATCCTTATGAAGAAACTCTTCAATCCATTAAAGCTTTATAATAAGATTGTAGCAATTCAGTCACATTTCAGTTCTTTTGCTCTCTCTACCACATTTATTATTACTTCCTCCACTGATGTTGTGAAGCTCCCAAAGTTATCCATGAAGGTTGAAATCAACTTCTTCTAAACTCCTGCTAATGTTCACATTATGGCCTCCTCCCATGAATCATGTATGTTCTTGATGGCATCTAGAGAGGTGAATCCTTTCCAGAAGGTTTTCAATTTACTGTGCTCAGATCCATCAGAGGAATCATGATCTATAGCAGCAATATAACCTTATGAAATGTACTTCTTAAGTAGTAAGACTTGAACATCAAAATTACTCCTTAATCCATGGGCTACAGAATGGATACTGTATTAGCATACATGAAAACACCAACATTAACTTCTTTGTACACCTCCATCAGAGCTCTTTGGGTGCCCAGGTGCATTGTCAAAGAGCAATAATATTTTGAAAAGAGTCTTTTTCTCTGAGCACTAAAATGTCTCTTAGCTGGGCTGAAAATATTTTGTAAATCATGCTGAAGATGTACCATCATTCAGGCTTTGTTGTTCTTAGCATAATCCTTAGGGGGGTCTAGGATTTTCAGAATGGTATGAGCACTGGCTTTCATTTAAGATCACCAGGTCCATTAACCCCTAATAAGAAAGTCAGCCTGTCCTCTAAAGTCAGGCATTGAATTCCCTCTCTAGCTATGAAAATTCTAGATGGTGTTCCCCTCCCAATATAAGGCTCCTTACACTGAACATCTGAGGGTTAGTGTACCCAACTTTATCAATGATCTTAGCTAGTATATAACTTGTTGCAGCTTCTACATCAACTTTTTCACTGCTGCACCTTGCACTTTGATGTTAAGGAGACAGCTCCTTTCCTTAAACCATATGAACTCATCTCTGCTTACTTCAAACTTTTTTCCTGCAGTTTCCTTACCTGTTTCAACCTTCAAAGGATTAAAGAGTGCCAGCACCTTGCTTTGGCTCAAGAGGTTATTGCTAGTTTGATCTTGCATCCAAATCCCTGAAACTTTCTGTATCAGCCATAAGCCTGTTTTGTTTTCTTATTATTCATGTGTTCACTGGAGTAGTATTTTTTTAATTTCCTTCAAAAAAATTCTCCTTGCAGCTCAGTGCCTGTAGCTTAGGGTGCCAACTACATACACTGGAGGTAAAGGGTTCGAATACAGCCCGGGCCAGGCAAAGAACAATGACAACTACAACCAAAAAATAGCCAGGCATTGTGGCAGGCGCCTGTAGTCCCAGCTACTTAGAAGGCTGAGGCAAGAGAATCGTTTAAACCCAAGACTTAGAGGTTGCTGTGAGCTGTGATGCCAGGGCACCTCTACGCAGGGCAACATAGTGAGACTGTCTCAAAAAAAAAAAATTCCCCTTGCATTCACAACATGGCTAGGTGTTTGGCACAAGAGTCCAAGAATTAAGCCTACTGTGGCTTTAAACATTCTGTCCTGACTAGGCTTACTCATTTCTAGGTTTTGATTTAAAGTGAGAGATGTGAGACTCTTCCTCTCACTGAAAAACTTACAGGCCATTGCAAAATTACTAACTGGCTTATTTCCAATCCTGTCGTGTCTCAGGAATAGAGAGGCCCAAGGAGAGGGAGAGAGGTAGGAAACAGCCAGTCTGTGGAGCAGTCAGAACACAAATGTTTGTTTGCCGCCTAATTGTGGCACTCCAAAACAATCACAAGAGAAACATCAAATATCACTGATCAGAAGTTACCATAACAAACATGATAATGAAAAAGTGTGAAATACTGAAAGAGTTACAAAAATGTGACAGACACATGAAGTGAGCACACGATGGTGGGAACGTGGTGCCAACAGACTTCTTCAACACAGGTGCCACAGACTTCTAATCTGTAAAAACCACGTTGCCTGCCCAGCACAACAAAGCCAAATATTATAAGACATAACTATTTTTAAATTATCATTCAATTAAAGTAACTTTTTTTTTCTTTTGGGATACAGTTCTAGAATTTTGAACACATGTACAGATTCAGGTAACCCTTACTACAATCAGGATATAGACAGTTCTATCACCTTAAAAAAGGCCCCTGTGCTATCTCCCTTATGTCGAATAAATGGAACCACACAGAAAGTAACCATTTGGGACTGGCTTGTCTCACTATGGTTTTGAAATTCATCCAAGTTGTAACATGTATCAACAATTTGTTCCTTTTACCACGGAGGAGTATAACCTTGTGTAGATTGTACTACAGTTTGTTTATCTATTTAGCAACTGAAGGACATTTAGGTTTTTTCTAGCTTTTGGCTATCACAAATAAAGCTGTTATGAATATCTGTATACAGATTTTTGTGTGAAGTGTTCATTTCTGCAGTATAAATACCCTGAAGTGGGACTGCTGAGTCATTTTGTAAACATATGTTTAACATTTTAATGATCAGCCAAATGGTGTTCCAGGACAGCTGTACCACTCTGCATTCTCACCAGCAATACACCAAAGTGCCAGTAGCTTCCATTTGTCATTAGCACTTAGTTAACATTCCATCTGATTTTAAGAACATTTTATATATCTACAGATAGTACTTAATTTTCAATAAAACTCCAAAAACATGAAATTTAAGAAACAGTTGCATAATCTGTATCTCTCTCCCAAGTTATCTGTAAAATACAAAAAAATTATAATAATGTTGGTTGTACAACAAAAAGAAAGCCAGATTTAAACATAAGAGCTTGTAGGGTTTTTTTTTTTTAATGAGAAAGTACTTTCACTTAATTTCCTCATTTCCTGAGAAGGCAGAAAGTAGTCAAAATAAAATGGGTAATTATAAATGGAATCCATTGAAAAGTCAGTAATGAGTAATAATCTTCTGATGGTTTAGATTTCACTGTACAAGCCAAATATATTTTCTTTCATTAATTTCCAGAAGTAAAATAATATAGCTATTGATTATAATAGCTGTTTTCAATTCTCAGCATATTAATGACTGCAAAATATTTAATGCTCCTGCTCTATAACCATTACCATCCACATTTCCCAGTCCATGTAGAAACACAACTCAAAGATGAGCAATGCTAGAGATGGATATTGAAATACTAGTAAGTTAAGGGAATCCAAAGAATTTTCTCTAAGAATTTATTGTATATATCCCTGTTAAATTAATCTGATAATGTTTTGTCAAATAAAGAGTATTTCCTTCTTAATACTATAGGTGCAGATTTCATTAAACTTCAATTTTGTCTAGGTGTAGTAGCTCACACCTACTATCCTAGCGCTCTGGCAGCCCACGGTGGAAAGATCACTTGAGTTCAGGAGTTTGAAAGTAGCTCTGAGGAAAAGCAAGACCACATTTACTCAAAAAAAAGAAAAATTAGCTAGGCATGGGGTGAGTACCTATAGTCCCAGCTACTTGGGAGGCTGAGGCAGGAGGATCACTTGAATCCAGAAGTTTGAGGTTGCAGTGAGCTATGATGATACCATTGCCCTCCAGCCTGGGTGAAAGAGCAAGGCTCTGTCTCACCAAACAAACAAACGACTTCAGTTTTAATTACTTACAAATATTTTGTCTATTTTAAAAAATTTTTATGAAAGTACAATATATATATGAAAAGTAAACATGCCCTAAGTGTACATTTGGTGAATATTTACAACTAAAAAACCAAAGTAATAAGCCAATACAAAAATGAATAAAGATGACTTTTTAAAAAATAAAACCAGGCTCGGCGCCTGTGGCTCAAGTGGCTAAGGCACACCAGCCACATACACCTAAGGTGGCGGGTTCGAATCCCCAGCCCAGGCCCGCCAAACAACAATGACAGCTGCAACCAAAAAATAGCCGGGCGTTGTGGAGGGCGCCTGTAGTTCCAGCAACTTGGGAGGCAGAGGCAGGAGACTCGCTTGAGCCCAGGAGTTGGAGGTTGCTGTGAGCTGTGGTGCCACTGCCCTCTATCTAGGGCAACAGTTTGAGGCTCTGTCTCAAAATAAATAAATAAATAAAAATAAAGAATAAAACAAAATTTGATTTGATACCATGAAATAAGGCTGCTTACAGAAAATCTACCTTGACAGGTTTTTCTATGAAAAAGCCTAGGGGATTTCACTTATTACAAGCTCAAATTTGAGCCAGTACTTAAAAGCAATTATTTTCAAAAGGATAATGAATTTTAAGGTACAAGAAATGCTGTATATAAAGGAGAAAATGAATCAACTGCAAAGTATGTGTTGATTAGCACAAATAGGAATAAGCATATCTAGTTCTAGCATTACCACATTCAAGGAAACACAATGTCACTTCTGAGATTGTGAATAGAAGGCAAGGGGGATGGTAATAAATTGGGAAATAGTTTCACATGAGGAATGGTTGAGAGTAATCTAAATAATGCTGTAATCTAAAGAGAAAACTTACAAGCAAAATAATATTTAATTAGGATTAGTTTGTGAATTATTATAGCAAAATTAACTGGAGTTCTACATAATAAAGAACTTTCCAGATTTAGAAATAAGGAGAGGGGTACTTTTTTTTTTTTTTTTTTTTTTTTTGAGACAGAGCCTCAAGCTATCCCCCCGGGTAGAGTGCCATGGCATCACAGCTCATAGCAACCTCCAACTCCTGGGCTCAAGCGAGTATCCCAAGTAGCTGGGACCACAGGCGCCCACCACAACGCCCGGCCATTTTTGGGTTGCAGCCATCATTGTTGTTTGGCGGGCCCGGGCTGGGGATTCGAACCCGTCACCTTAGGTGTACGTGGCTGGCGCCTTAGCCGATTGAGCCACAGGCGCCAAGCCAGGAGAGGGGTACTTTAAAATAAAGTGAGATCTCCATAGCTAGTAGCATTCAAATAGAAGGTGAAATATTACCAAAAAAACTTCATGCTGGAGTTTAGACAAAATGAATCCTAGTATCTCTCTAAGTCTATGACAACTTAATTCTAAGCAATACTGCTAAGCCTGATGGGAGTGAGGTATTATAGGTGAGTTAAAATATAAAAGTGTTCACATGACTAACTATAATCAATAATGTAATCTACCACATATTAATAAAACAACATTTAAAAGTCTTCATTAAAATGTAGAATTCTCCCCCCTCCAACAGCAATTTATTTAAATCACTATTAATTGAATAGCTACTTCATCAATATACTAAAACAGAAAGCTTCATTTCCACTGCCACTCCTTGGTACTAATGGAAACAGAAGACAGGAACTAAACTGATGCTTGATACTGTGGCAAGTTGACACTTTTCAACCAAGATAAAAATGCCTTCTCAAAGTGGCAAAGCCTATTTAGGGAAAGGAAAGAAACAAAGAGGAAAAGGAGATGTCAGCAACTGGAGGCTATCTATCCATACGTAGAAACAGTTTCTCTGGCAAAGTACACACTTATTTTATTCTAAGAGAAAAACATAGCAAACAAAAACAAAACCACTACAGAGCCACAGCTTCTACAGAGACAAACTACAATCTGCCTACAACACATAAGATTCAAACACAAAATATAGTTGGAGAAACTTCAAGTACTAAAATTATTTTACTGGCCATAGTAAACAAAAAAAGGAGGCCTATGAGATAATTAAACAAGTCAGTCAAGATTTACGTGGATAAAAGAGTAGAAATGCCCTTTAGTTTCTTATCAATTTCCTTTCCTTACATCCTCCTATGGTTTAAAGCAGGGGTCCTCAAACTTTTTAAATAGGGGGCCAGTTCACTGTCCCTCAGAACCTTGGAGGGCCGGACTGCCAGCCCCGGATGAGCCGGCTGCTAAGAAGGGCAGGCAGTGGCGGCAAAAGCACCCGGAGGGCTGGATAAATGTCCCAGGTGGGCTGCATGTGGCCCACGGGCCATAGTTTGAGGACACCTGGTTTAAAATAACTGAATCTCAACCAATGTAAGCATACTTTATCAAAAATAGGAAGGTCTGGCACTTTAAAAGAAACAAGAAAATGTGATTAACTAGTACATTACTTATTTGAATATTAGAATAGTCTTCTATGTATAAAAGATTAAATTTTACCACTGAATTTGAAATTTCACTTTTAATTTCAGAACTCCTATGATTATTTATTTAAGCTTTACTGGAAATTTTATTGGTTCATTAAGGAAGAAGTCTAGCAGCATGTTAAAGACTTTATCTTCCTTTCCCAAAGTTTCCTTGAAAAATAACGTTATTCACGGGAGATAATTTTTCACATTTAACTGTTAGCGTTTTGTCTGTGTCTTATGAATCTTAAAAACAACAGTGAATCCCTTTTTGCTATGGCAATCAGAAATAAGAGAACCAAATCTGCAGTCTTCCTCTAGGGAACTGTGCAGAAACTTAATAGCATATGTCCACCACCCTATAGGTATTTACCCTTCATGCTAATTTCATTAGCTACTTTCAAAAGCTTTTGTCTAAGAAAACTTTAAAATCAGTTTTAAATCCCAGCTGGCATGGTGACTCACACCTGTAATCCCAGAACTTTGGGAGGCCAATGCAATGGGATTGCTTGAGCCCAGGAGTTTGAGACCAGTCTGGGCGATAGTGAGACCCTATCTCTATAAAAAGTTAAAAAAAAAAAAATTAGGAAGGTATGCATGTCTGTAGTCCCTGCTACTCCGGAGGCTGAGATAGGATCACTTGAGCCCGGGCTGGGGGGAGTTATGATTGACACTGCTATACTCTAACCTGGGCTACTCAGATCAAAGCTTTATCTCAGGAAAAAAAAAATTAAATCCTTTTTTGAACAAGTCAATGAGTAGACAGCAAGACTATTAACAAATGTCATCCCTTGGCTCAGCGCCTATAGCTCAAGCAGCTAAGGCGCCAGCCACGTACATACACCAGAGCTGGAGGGTTCGAATCCAGCCCGGGCCTGCCAAACAACGACAACTTCAACCAAAAATTAGCTGGGTGTTGTGGTGGGCGCCTGTAGTCCCAGCTACTTGGGAGGGTGAGGCAAGACAATTGCTTAAGCCTAGGAGTTGGAGGTTGCTGTGAGCTGTGATGTCACAGCATTCTACCCAGGGCAACAGTTTGACACTCTGTCTCAAAAACAAAAACAAAAACAAAAACAAAAAAACAAATGTCATCTCTCTTAAAGAATAATCAAGGCTTTCATCACTATTAGGTCTAGAAGGAAAAAAAGAATAATCAAGATTCTAGAGCTGGGCAGACAAGGATAGTTGGTCAAGCGTTTATTAGAAGTGACCATGAACAACACCAACAAAGCTCTGGTTCTAGCTGAAAGAAAAATTTAAAATACATCCTGTCTTTCCCCAATGTCCTAACCTAAACTTTGAAAAGAAATCCTTTATACGTTCCTTTTATTATAATACTAAAAGTAATGAGGCAGCCTCTGCATCACTAGGGAAAAATTTTAGGGGAAATCATCAAATTAAACAAGCAAAATAAAGAGTAAAAGCTCCCTCCCTTAACAGACTAAGAGTCCTGACAGTGCACTGTAACATTATATTCATTGAGACCTGGGCAACAACAAATTACAGATGAAGCAGATGTGCAAAACCTGCGTTTTTAGACAGGTTCCTTACCCTATCACCAAATGCAGGCCAAGCCTTCCAGGAGGCCAGCGTGCTGTGGCTACAGCCCAAAGGCGCCCTGTTGGCCCACAGCAGCAGGGACCTACATCAGAGCCAGGCTGCACCCTTCAGCTGCACACCACAGCTGTCCCTGGGCCTAGCCAACTGGCATGCCCCCACATCTACTGTGACTGCATCACTTCCTGCTCCTGTGTGTACACCGTGACTGCCCGTCTGACACCTGGGTGCTGTACCACTGCAGCCTCTGGGTCACACTTTCCTAGTCTGGCACAACTTACTGCTTTCACACAGCTTCTTCCTGTGTTGCATGCATTAGCCTCCTCCCATCTACCTGACTTGGACAAGGTGGTGGGCTGCCAGTGGTTATCTCAATTAGAGGCAACTGAATAGTTAATATCAAAAGAAATTTGGTATTTCTGTGAATTAAGAAGACCTGAAAACTTTGCCCCTCTGACTGGCACAAATTTTGTTTGGATCGTGCATTGGAAGAGCTGGAAAGATGGCTGCCAACCACATTATTGACCACTGATGAGTCCAGGTGATTCCTGATTTTACGAGGTGATGAGCTATACTTAGATAATTCAGACTTTTAAAGAAATATTCTGTCTACTGAAAAAAAGACTGAAGAAATCATGAAAGCAAGAAATTTCACCAAATAGTGATATGTTATGACCACCTTTATAATATCCATATTTATCCTAAAAACTATGTGGTAAGAGCCATTTGTAAAATGCTACTTGTGTAAGCTGGCCTTGATATAGTCCTAATGAATAACGAGAGTTGAACTTTCTCGAAATTTAAGGAACTCTGTGCCTATAAAAACTATAATGGGATGCTTTTTCATTTCAGGTATATTATGGAGCTCTCTTCCTTTTTTTTTTTTTTGAGACAGAGTTTCACTATGTTGCCCTCGGTAGAGTGGAGTGTCACAGCTCACAGCAACCTCAAAGTCTTGGGCTTAGGTGATTCTGTTGCCTCAGCCTCCCAAGTAGCTGGGACTACAGGCGCCCACCACAATGCGCAGCTATTTTTTTTGTTACAGGTGTCATTGTCATTTAGAAGGCCAGGGCTGGGTTTGAACCCAGCAGCCCCAGTGTATGTGGCTGGCGCCTAACCACTAAACTACAGGCACTGAACCTTATTTTATTAAACTTTACAGTATGCCACAAGTATAAAGCTTATAAATAATAAATGATCTCGTTGCCAAAATAAGAAAAACATTTCACAGGGTCCCCACTTCTATACTGTTTTATTATCTCAAAAGTTTAAGTAAAATGTTCTACTGCCATTGTTGTTTTGTCAGGTGTATTATTAGTACATTCCTTAAGGTGCTTTATCTTAGACTTATGGCTACAATTGGTTTAAGGGTGTCTGATTAGACAGTGAGGCATCTGTTAAGTGGTAATGTCTTGTTTTCTTTCTATGTCTCTAGCTTGATGATTAAGACACAATTCTTTTTAACATCAAACGGCATTAATCATGTTTCCCAAATGAAAACTATTTTAGTTAGTATTTTAAAGAAATAACGAAAGTATAACAAAAATCATTTTTTTCACTCCAGAGTGTTAATAAATGAAAAGAGGATAGAGAGATGCAATGTTGAATTAGTGACGCATATTTTCAAAATATGAGTAATTTTTTTACACCCTTGAAGATAACAAATATTTACTGACTAAAGGCAGAAAATAATAGGATACTAATTCTATTTTAAGATCACATATATTATATATTGATTTATTTCAAAATCATATATATTTACATTGTGCAACAGATTTCATTTTTCATGAAATATCTTAGTTTTCCTACCTACAAAAAAAGGCAATGATAAATTATTAAAAAATGCAGATAGAGGCTCAGTGCCCATAGCTCAGCAGCTAGGGCGCTGGCCACATACACTGGGACGGTGGATTCAAACCCAGCCCGGGCCTGCCAAACAATGACAACAACAACAAAAAAAAAAAGAAAGAAAAGAAAAGAAAAAAAAGAGACTCCTCTCCCTCATTGCTTGCTATTCCTTTATTAAACAACAACAAAAAAAATGCAAATAGACATTTTTGCCTCCTGGCAAAGCAACTGTTCTCCCAGGTGCTCTTTGACAGGTGACTTTTCCATTTATTAGTGGTATATACTTACATACTCTAAAGGTACACGGTTTTTATTTTTGCTCTGGGGAAAGGGGATGCAGATGATTTTCTAGTAAATCTTTTTATGGCAGTTCTACAAGCATGGCTATAAAAGCAATGTAATTTCAACAATTTACTTTGGTGATATGGGAAGGCACACATGGAGGAGTGATTTAGTGATTCCCTAAATTTTTCTAATCCCATTTGCTTACCGACTCTCTAAATTTGAAAGATTTTAAACCACTGAATATTGGGATTCAGAAATATTTCTAAAGATATGCCAGCCTCTCCTACCAACCTTTGCAATCCCTTATGGTGGTGGTTCTCTAACTTTGGTCCATGTCATAATCACCTAGCAGGCTTGTTAAAACACAAATTGTACGACTCTATTTCCCATTTCTGATTCAGTAGGTCGGGTAATGCATGGGAACTTGTAGCTTTAACAAGTCCCCATCGTGCAGCTTGTCTGGGAAACATTATATGAGAACTGCTGCCTTAAGGCAGTATTACATATCAAGACCTGTCAGACAGTATTACATATTAAGACCTGTTGGGCTGTGCCTGTGGCTCAAGGAGTAGGGCGCTGGCCCCATATGGTAGGTTCAAACCCAACCCCAGCCAAAAAACTGCAAAAAAAAAAAAAGACCTGTTAAAACAACATCTTAACTAAAAAGAGTTTATAAAGTTTTGACATCCGACCCTAAAACACTAAGAATCACTGAAAGGATATAACTCAATATTGTCTTTGAAAAAGTAAATGACCCCAAATGTAGTTGATAGTATTTAAATTAGTATAAATTTTATTGGGGTACAATTAGGTAAAATACTAAGATAAATCATAATAAGTAAAAATGGTAAAACAATAATTCAAAGGGAGAAGAAAAACCCTTTTATGTGCCACAACATTCACTCAACATCACTGATAACTGCAAAAGCAGAAAACTAGACAAATGGCAAACTGGAGAATGCAAGCTATAGTATACTGAGCAAACGGACTATCACGTGAACATAAAATCAAGTATACACACGCACAGAGAAGTGGAACCAAAATATTAAACAGAAAAAGTGGAACATAAAACTGGTCATATAAATGTTTAATTAATCAGCGCCATCCTCAATAGATGCAATATTTATTTAAGGTGAAAGGAGGTATTTTAGATAATATTTTTATAAGATATTCTAAATACTCAAGATATTTTATAGAATATTTTGAAATAGTTCTGGTATACAGATTATAATGACCATCTAACTTATTGAAAATTACTTTTAATATTTATGAATAGTTGAAAAATTAAAAGCAAAAAAATGGTTAAGAAAATCTATTATTTTTAGGAGAATACTTTCAAAAACTATTATATGAAGAAACAAGAAACAATAACTTACTATGTTGGGCACAGCTAGCTAAATCACTTGAAGCAAATATACAGAGTTGTAAAAGCATAATTGATAATGATAATTACAAAACAAACAAACAAACATGGGATTCAGAGCCTAATAATGTTAGAGAAATTCTTCAAGAAAAATTAATCATTAGAAAACTTACCAATGACAAAACACAAAGATAGTCCAGAAAGAAAAAGGGAAGAGAAGGGAGAGGGGAGGGGGGAGGGCAGGTGGAGGGAAGGCATTTGCTGGGATCTCATCTACTGTAAATAAGGCAAGGGTACATTTCAAAACAACTAAGAGTACATTGTAAATGTCTTACCACAAAAATAAGTGAGGTGATGGTTATGTTAATTAGTTTGATTTAAGCATTCCACATTGTATATCAAATCGTCATATTGTACCCCATAAATGCATACAGTTATGATTTAATAAAAATTAAGTTTAAAAAAAACTAAAGAATTGGTAAAAGTATCAACTTTTAAAGTTTATGACTTACTGTTTTGATTCACTGTGACAAACTTCCAACGTTGGATCATTATAAATAAAAGCAGCCTCTAAATCGTTGACCCTTACTCGGTATATTCTACACTGTTTGCTGCTCAATTTAATTCTATTCAGGTTTGCAACTGTGGGAAATATAGTCAGTTCCACAAATCCCTGTAAAGATAAAAAATAACAGCTTCATTATAAAGACTGGTATATTTTTAGCGCATACTTCTTTGATTTCTACTACATATACACATATTATACTCCATATATAAAATCACAGATAGCTGCATACATATATGTGCTCTCTAAGTATCTTAATTTCAAACATGACTGTCCTAATGACCGAACAGGTATAACTTAGGAATATTTTATCATCCTGATCAGTAAAAATTAGTCCCAGGTGATATGGCCTCCAGGGCATCTATCAGAAAATGAAGTAAAAGGACTAACTAATCTCAAATACAGTAAATTACAGACAGGTTGGAACCCAAAAAGGGAAGAAGAAAAAAAAAGGAGCAGAAAGTGAAACAAACCCAGAAGGTTGGTGAATGAAAGAACTTGGCAGAAAAAAATGGGGGTAAAAAACTACACCACCTTTGACAGATCATCCAGACAGAAAACCAATGAAGAAACAGCAGACTTCATCTGCACTACAACCAAATGGACCTAATAGATCTTTACAGAACATTTCATCCAACAGTGGCAGAATACACATTCTTCTCAGTACACGGGTCATTTGCAAGGACAGACAGTATGTTAAGGCACAAAACAAGTGGTAAAATATTTTTAAAAAATCTATATATATCAAGTATTTTCTCTGACCACAAAGAAAATAATTTTTTCTCTGAGTAAAACTAGAAATCAATAACAGAAGTAACAGTGGAAGCTATACAGACACATGGAAATTAAACAATATGCTCCTGAATGGCCAATGGGTCAATTAAGAGACTAAGAAAAAAAATGAACACAACATACCAAAACCTATGTGATATAAAAAGAGCACTATTAAGAGGAAAATTTATAGCAATAAGTGCTTTTATCGGGCGGCACCTGTGGCTCAAAGGAGTAGGGTGCCAGCCCCATATGCCGGAGGTGGCGGGTTCAAACCCAGCCCTGGCCAAAAACTGCAAAAAAAAAAAAAAGTGCTTATATCAAAAAAGGTAGAAAAGCTTCAAATAAACAACCTAATAACATATCTTAAAGAACTAGAACTTAATGGGAAAAAAAGAAAGCTTTTCCTCTAAGATCTGGAAAAAGACAAGGATGCCTACCTTCACCACTCTTATCCTATACCATATGAGAAGTTCTAAATAAAGCAATTAAATAAAAGAAAGAAATAAAGGGCATCCAAATTGGAAAGGAAGAAGTCACATTATCTTTGCAGAGGAAATGATCTTATAGCTAGAGAAACCTGAAGTCTCCACACTAAAACTATTAGAACTGATATACACATTCAGTAAATTTACAGGATACATAATTGACATTCAAAAATCTGCAGCTATTTCTATGTGACAATAGCAAACAATCCAAAAAAACCCAAAACCCCCCCCCAAAAAAACCAATCCCATGTACAATAACCACAAATAAAAATAAAATATCTAGAAATAAACTTAACCAAAGAACTAAGAGATCCCTACAAAGAAAATCATAAAATACTAGCCAAAGAAACTGAAGACGACACAAAACAATGGAAAGATACCTCCTATTTCATACTCATGGACTGGAAGAATCAATATTGTTAAAACATCCTTATCACCCAAAGCAATCTATAGATTCAATGCAATCTCCAGCAAAATACCAGAAAAAATAATCCTAAAAATTCAAATGGAACCACAAAAGACCTAGAGTAGCCAAAGCCATGCCAAGCACTCTTGACATCCCCAAGTGCTAGGAGACCAAGGGGGGAGGAACCCTTGAACTCAGGAGTTAAACAAATGCAAGACCCCTTCTCTACTAAAAATGGAAAACAATTAGCTAGATGTTGGGACAGGCGCCAGTAGTTCCAGATACTCAGGAGAATGAGGCAGAAGGATAGCTTGAGCCCAGGAGACTGAGATTGCTGTGAGCTAGCTAACTCCAGGGTACTCCAGCCTAGGCAAAAGCATAAGACTGACTCAAACAAACAGAGAAATCACGTTACCTAACTTAAATTATACCAGACAGGTATAGTAACTGAAATAGCATGGTACTGATATAAAAACAGACACATATATAAATGGATATAGAAGAGAGAATCCAGAAATAAACCCCCAAATCTATAGTGAACTCATTCTGAACAAAAGTGCCAAAAATATATATTGGGGAAAGGACAGTCTCTTCAATAAATGGTGTTGGGAAAACTAGGTATCTAGCAGAAGAATGAAACTAGACCCCTATCTCTCACCATAAACAAAAATCAAATCAAAATAAATTAAAGACTTAAATCTAAGATCTGAAATTATGAAACTACTAAAAGAAAATATTGGGGAAACACTCCAAGAAATTGGTTTGGGCAATGATTTCCTGAGTAATATATATTAAAAAAAAAAAGCATAGGTAACCACAGCAAAATTGTACAAAGGGGATCACAAAGAGCTAAGAAGTTTTTGCACAGCAAAGAAAACAATCAACAGAGGCAACCTGCATAAAAGGGAAAATGAGGTCATTATATTCATTATTCCAGGTTGCAGGCAGTAGTTTTATTCTTCTACTAATGGCAACAGCTTCTACAAGGTAACTCTTTCCTGTGGCTATAGTAGGTTCTATTAAATTCTTCCTCCTTTTGATCTTTCAGGCCCACAAGTGTTAACTGTTCTTCACAGTTGCTAGCTCAGTGTCCCTAACACTTTGTTAGGTTCTCTTAACCCTGTTTGGTCTAAATAGTACCATCGCTAATTTCCCTCAATTAACCTGTACATGTGTGCCATTTTTTTTCCTTTCAGGGACCTAACCCATACACCATTCAACCAATTGTTCTAGTGGGAAACAAGTCATCCACAACACAATTCGGTTTTAAAGAGTAACCTGCAACTCCGTTCTATCAATTCCTCCAGGTTAGTAGGGATGGAGGTGAAATGGTACACAAAAAGAAGGTACAGAGGACTTTTAGATCATTAAATCAGCTCTCAACAAGACTTTAGGCGACAGCTTGGGCCTCTGTCTCAAAAAATAAAAATTAAAAAAACTTAAAGAAAAAAACAGAATAAACTTACCACAACAGATTTTCTCTGGAAGTTTATGTTGTTTATGCAGACGACCTGATGAGTTGTATATTACAAAATATGAAAATAAAAGAGAAACAATTTTTGTTATTAAATGAAAGCATAAGCTTATCCAGATATAAACAAGGACTACGTTCTAAATAGCTCAAAATCACATCAATCTTTCATTTTAAAACAATCCCTACAATTTAAGATAACTTGTTTCAAATCTAGCAACAGCCACGAAAATAGATCTCTTCTGACAGAAATGCAATTTAGTACTCTTAGAAAGGTATCTTTCAAGGGGAAATAAATCTGCTGAGTAACACTGTCATTCACAATATCTTCCCTCCACAAACACCATTTCCATCACAGGGAATTCTAGCTTCCCACGAGGTTTCTCAGCCCCAAAAAATCAGCTTCAGGGAATTACAAAATATTATGAATGGCAACAAAACCGTAAAGAAGTGAGATGGAAAAAATACTTATAATTTATATGGCCGTGGGCTTTCAAAGCCCTTGTCTCCTTTCTTCCTGTTCATCCTGGCGGGCTCTAAACCAGTCGGCGGCATGAAGCGGTCCCGCGGAGCCTGGCTTCCCCGCGTCCCGGGGGGCTGCTGGGCATTATTCGTCTCGGGGACCTCACACCCCCAGCTCCCACTCGGCCGCCACCAGCCACGCCCCGCGGCCGGGACGCCGTCGGCACCCAGACCCGGCCCCGCCCGACCGCTGCAGCCTCAGATTCGCTCCCTCCACCAGGCTCCCAGAAAGCGCCTCGGCCAGGATTCTGTCACAGAGATGCCCGGTTCTGCAACCGCTCCAAGATACCGTCCCCAGACATCTTGGCCGTAGCCTTTGACCTCAGACGTCAACGGAAGAGGAAAGGCGGACCGCGTAGAATCCGGAAGTATTGCAGCAGTAGGCGGGATCTGAGCGCTAATGCGAGGATTTCTGTATTTGCCTTTTCCTGTGCACGTGGTGAGATTTGTTAAAATTCAGTAAAGTGAAAATATCTAGTGGGGGGAAAGGAGATGAGTTTTCGAAGGGCCAGGTAAAACAGGCTCAGCGTCTAGTGCTAGTTAAGGGGTCTCCCAAAACCAGAAAGAGGGGTGTTCCTCTGGCTCACCGTGTTAAACAGACACCCCACTCTCATTGGGGCCCAGTGATTTAAGCTGTAAACTTTGCAATTAAACTGCAAGCAGTCTGAGTGTCACATTCTAGAACTCTGGAGTCATCATTAGACGTTGCTACATCAGTATTTATTTTAAAACTGTACTAAAATTTAAATACTCAAGTCACCTTTGACTTATGAAATTATAAGATATACAAGGTAACAAATTATTATTGGTATATAATGAGTACTACAGTTTTTATAGTTTTTTCCTTTCTTAAAAATGTGTATAATTTGGCTCGGCGCCCGTGGCTCAAGCGGCTAAGGCATCAGCCACATATACCAAAGCTAACAGGTTCGAATCCAGCCAGGGCCTGCCAAACAAGGACGGCTGCAACCAAAATATTGCAGCCGTTGTGGTGGGTGCCTGTAGTCCCAACTACTTGGGAGGCAGAGGCAGAAGAATCACTTGAACCCAGGAGTTGTAGGTTGCTGTGAGCTGTGATGGCACAGCATTCTACCCAGGGCGATAGCTTGAGGCTGTCTCAAAAAAAAAAAAGTTTAGGGCAGCGCCAGTGGCTCAAGGAGCAGGGCACCGACCCCATATGCCAGAGGTGGTTGGTTCAAACCCAGCCCTGTCCAAAAGAAAAATGTGTATAATATTTTTTGCCGTCCTCTGTGTATACATTGAAAAAAAGACAAATATTTTGAAGCCACCATGTTTGCATTTCATAGGCATAAAAATAAAACGCACAAACTCCTGGGCTGGGCATGCTGGCTCATGCCTATACTCTTAGCATTGTGGGAGGGGAAGGCAGGAGAATCACTTGAGGTCAGGAGTTTGAGACCAGCCTGAGAAAAGTGAGACCCCCATCTCTGCTAAAAATGAAAAAATTAGCCACAAATGATGGTGGTGCCTGTACTCCCAGCTACTCAGGAGTCTGAAACAGGAGGATAACTTGAGCCCCGGAGTTTGAAATTGCTGTGAGGAAGGCTGAGGCCATGGCACTCTAGCCAGGGAAACATAGCAAGATTCTGTCTCAAAAAAACAAACAAAACTTGTATTGGAAACTTCAGTAACAGTTAAATCTTGATTAACTTCATTGTGGATTACCCATTAACATTTTTTAGATCTTGGACAAGACATAATCTTGACCTGTTCCCTCCAACTGTCCTGGTAACAAATTCATTAGCTAAGTTAGAATTAATTTGAACTTTGATCTAAACCAAAACAAATTAGGAAAATGAAGCTACCAAGCATTCCAAACCAACTAAAAATTACTTTAAGTTTTCTAGTAATTCCTATGCCAGTATTACTCATTGTAAGATTATTAAAATGTTCTACTAGTATTCTTTTTTTTTTGGCAGTTTTTGGCCAGGGTTGGGATGAACCTGCTACCTCTGGTATATAGAGAAATACATATAAATAGTTGACAGTAGCTAGTGACTTACTGTTTTGGTAGAAGGTTGGAAGTGGAGAGAACTCACTTGAGAAATGGCATTTAAGTGAATAAATAATTCTCTTTTTTAAAACTAGTTCTCTGAAAAACTTTTCAATGTGTTAATGATTAGAACATCAAATCTAAGGCTGGGCACAGTGGCTTATACTTGTAATCCTTAAGGCATTTTGAAACTACTATTCTTATTTCTTAAATGTAATACTTCTGTATCTTTCAAATCACATTTGTACTATGTAAACTATGTAAACAAGGACAAAAGAAAGTACTGTAGTATCTATTTTTAGTGTATCTGAGGTCTGTATGGTTTTATTTATAGAAAAAGAGTTTTGCTTTTTATATTTAAAATGTCATTTCTTTAAGATTTGATGTTCTGGGCCAGGCTTGGTGGCTCACGCCTATAATCCTAGCACTCTGGGAGGCCAAGGCGGGTGGATTGCGTGAGCTCCTGAGTTCCAGACTACGCTAAGCCAAGCCAGACCTCTTCTCTAAAAGTAGCCGGGGGTTGAGGCTGGCGCCTGTAGTCCTAGCTATTTTGGAGGCTGAGGCAAGAGAATCACTTCAGCCCAAGAGTTTGAGGTTGCTTTGAGCTGTGACGCAGTAGCTACTCTACCAAGGGCAACAAGTGAGACTCTGTCTCAAAAAATAAAAGAACATCAAATCATTTTCCTTTTCTTCCCTCCCCTCTTCTCTTTTTTCTTTTCAACAGAGTCTCAGTCTGTCGCCCTAGGTCACAGCAACCACAAACTCTTGGGCTCAAGCGATTCTCCTGTCTCAGCCTCCTAAGTAATGAGGACTACAGGCACGCACCACAACACCTGGCTATTCTTAGAGACAACGTCTCACTCTGGCTCAGGTGGGTCTTGAACATGTGAGGTCAGGCAGTCCACCCAGCTTGGCCTCCCAGAGTGCTAGGATTATAGGCGTGAGCCACCAAGCCTGGCCCAGAACATCAAATCTTAATTAAAGAAATGACATTTTAAATATAAAAAGCAAAACTCTTTTTCTATAAATAAAACCATACAGACCTCAGATACACTAAAAATAGATACTACAGTACTTTCTTTTGTCCTTGTTTACACTGTTTACATAGTACAAATGTAATTTGAAAGATACAGAAGTATTACATTTAAGAAATAAGAATAGTAGTTTCAAAATGCCTTAAGATAAAGAGAAAAATGCCGTGGAGAACTTTTTTTAGAAAGTCAGGAATAAAAATACATAAGAGGATCTTTTCTTATACACAGTAACTTTATAAAGCCCAAAGTTATATAGTGCCAAAGAAAAGACTGTGGTTCATTTAAGAAATGGGTCTTCTTGAATTATAAACTTTAACACCATTTTGCATTGAAGAACGAGAATATTTAGTGAGTAATGCACCTATGGTTTGCTTCTCTCCACACAAGTCTCTGTAGAAACAATAAAAAAAAAAAGAGTATGAATATTTTAAGGAACATAAAACAATATTTTATAGTACTGCTTACTTATTTTATCTCTCTCCCTCAAATTTATTTTTCCAGTAAGCACTGTGTGTGGGTGTTTGTGGGATGGATGAGGTGAGGAGTGGTTGTAAGTCTTATTAGAACTACATGTGTTACATGCATTATCTCATCTAACCTTCACAGTAATGTTATTTAACTCCGTGATAGTTCTGAGGAAACTGACAC
Organism: Galagoides demidoff; assembly: GCA_963574575.1. NCBI lineage: Eukaryota > Metazoa > Chordata > Mammalia > Primates > Galagidae > Galagoides > Galagoides demidoff. The sequence continues at coordinate 25,360 of CAUYQV010118181.1, forward strand.
CCAAACAGGCAGTAAATTCTGCCATCAGGCCTGTATGACTTCAAAGTCCATGGTATTTCCATTATGTCACACAGCCTCCAAATCAGAAATACAAGCAGTGGGTTACAGTGAGGCCTGGAGTCCAAGAACCTGGATACTGTGCTACCTGTGTGAGCCTGTCTAGGTTACAACCGTTTTTGAACTTTACTTTCCTCTTTTGTGCATCAAAGGGAAGAATATGACTGGAACAGAGAAATGGGGGAGGATTTGAGCTGAACATGGGAACAAGGGCAAGATCATGTAGGGCTTGGAAGGACACAGAAAAGAATCGTGATTTAATTATGCTTTTTATTTTATATATTTTTTAATTCAGATTAATATGAGGGTACAAGTGATTAGGTTACATTATTTAAAATTTTTTTTTTTTTTTGAGAGTCTCACTTTGTTGCCCTCGGTAGAGTGCCACGACATCATAGCTCACAGCAACCTCAAACGCTGGGGTTCAAGAGCTTCCCGAGTAGCTGGGACTACAGGTACCCACCACTTTTTAGAGACAAGGTCTCACTCTGGCTCAGGCTGGTCTCAAACCCATGAGCTCAGGCAATCTGCAGGCCTTGGCCTCCTGAGACCTAGGATGATTACAGGCATGAGTCACCGTGCCCGGCCTACATTGTTTATATTTCTAAGGTAAAGTTCAAGTTGTAGTTGCATGAACTAGGAGAGCTTTTGTTAATGTAAAGGCACAATGTGATTTAAGTTTTAAATAATGGAGGCAACGAGTTGGTGATTATGGAAGCTGGGTTATATTTCACTTTTATATTATATTTTCACTTTTGAATATTAAAAATTTCCAAAAAAGCAGTCAAAAAAGGAGAGAGGAGAAGGGGACCAAAAATAGTAGCAGGGAGACCAATCCAGAGGCAGGTGCACGATGATCCATTGGGATTTACTTATAGTTTAATTAGAAGATGAGGGGAGAAAAAGATGACGATGATTCCTAGGCTTCTGCTTGAGTGACTGGATTAGTGGTGGTGCTGCTGTTAACTGAGATGAAGAACAGGAAGCTAAAGTTCAAAAACAGTTTTTAACCTAGATAAGCTCACACAAGTAGGTAAGGACAAGGGAGAAGTAACAGTTCTGTTGTGAACAGGCTAAGTCTGACAGTCCTCCTTGATACCCAAGTGGAAAAGTGAAATTAGGCAACTAGACGTAAGAAGCTGAAGCTTGGGGAAAAGGGCAAATATGAAGATAAAATTAGGAAGTCACTAAATTTATATCTAGGCCTAGATGAGAGCACCAAGGGGAAAGCACAAGTAGAAGGGAAGATGGCCCAAGAATAAAGTCCTGGAGTCCTCTACCATTTAAAGATTGGGGAGAACAGAGATAAATCAGCAAAAGAGATAGAAGAGGAGCGGCACTGGGGAAGAAGGGACACCAGAGTGTTTCAAGCAGAATGAAGAGGTCTACTGCATCAGGTCGTGTAAACACCTGAGGTCAAGTAAACAAGGATAGGCATTGAGTGTAAAAAGATGGATGTCACTGGACTATGGAGATGTCAATTGCTAAGGGAAAGGTGAAGAGACAAAGAATGAGTAAGCAAAGCTTTTTTGAGACAGAGTCTTACTATGTCACCCTTGGTAGAATGCTGTGGTGTCACGGTTCACAGCAACCTCAAACTCTTGGGCTTTAACAATTCTCTTGCCTTATCCTCCGGAGTAGCTGGGACTACAGGCGCCTGCCACAATGCCCAACTGTTTTTTTGTTGCAGTTGCCACTGTTGTTTAGCTGGCCCAGGACAGGTTCAAGCCCATCAGCTTCAGTGTATGTGGCCAGCACCCTACCCACTGAGCTACAGGCACTGCTTTTTTTTTTTGAGACAGAGTCTTTGTTGCTCAAACTAGAGTGCCATGGTATTAGCCTAGCTCACACCAACCTCACATTCCTGGATTCAAGCCATCCTCCTTCCTCAGCCTTCCAAGTAGCTGGGACTGCAGGGACCTGCCGCAAAGCCTGGCTAATTTTTCTACCTTTAATAGAAACGGAGACTTGCTCTTGCTGAGGCTGGTCTCAAACTCCTGAGCTCAAGTGATCCTTCTGCTTCCGCCTCCCAGAATTCCCGGTATATTGGCATGAGCCACACACTACCTCTGGCCCAAGCATGCAAAACTTTTAATAGACGTTTTCTTGTGAAGGAGGGTGGAGGGCACAGGAACCAGCAGCTTGCTATTGTCGTTTTTTTTAAGATGGGCAACATTACAGACTATGATATGCTGACGGGGATGATCCAGAAGAGAAGGAAATATTGAAATCATAGGGGGGAAAGGGATAACTGGAGGATCCAAATCTTTAAAAAGGTCAGAGGGAATGGATCTAGCGCAGAAAGACTGGCCTTTGGAGCAGGGACAGTTCGTGCGCCGTACAGGAGGAACTGCAAAGGAGGCAGTGCGTGCAAGAGGAGGTTGGCAGATGTGGCAGTGGGAAAGAGGTGATTCTTGCCTTGCTGCTTCTGTTTTCTCAAGAAATAAGGTCATAAAGGAGGGTGAAGAAGAAACAGAGGGTAGTGCTCTCATGAGAAAAGAAAAGATGTAAAGGAAGCTCCCAGGAGAGAGAAGGACATGGTGCCTGGCTAGGGGCATGCTAAGTACCATTTAGGTTCTTAAGCAAGACTGGCAGCCCCGTTGTGTACTTTTCTCCAGAAAATTTCAGCTGCCCTGGTATAAGCACAGAATAAGCAGAAAGTTAGGTTTTAGTTTTTTGCTAGGAATATAGGACAAGAGGGAGAAAGGACCAAAGGAATAAAGTGTAGACAGTAAGAGAGAGACAGAATCCAAGGTGTGGAAAAAGAAAAGAGGACCTGAGAGGTCTGACAAAGTCACGAGGCTGCCATGTCAGTAGATTTCAAGTGTAGTGGACTTGGGAGCCTAGAGCAGGGACTTCAGGGCTAACCTGTTCTGCTGTCCTCTGGCCTCTTGCATGGTATTAAAATAAGGCAGCAGGAAAGACAGAAGGTGGCAGTCAGGGAGGAATGCTTGCCTTGAGTCCGAGCAGGTATGTATTCCATCTCTCAAAGTAGATGGTTTTATGGAGAGGAGAGCAAAGAAGTGGGCTTTAGAAGCAGGAGGAAGGAACAAAGATAACATATACTCAATCTTCAGGACCAGTAATTGTGGAGAATGACAGAGAAAGAGAAGATAGGCTCGGCGCCTGTGGCTCAATCAGCTAAGGCGCCAGCCACGTACACCTAAGGTGGTGGGTTCGAATCCCCAGCCCGAGCCCGCCAAACAACAATGATGGCTGCAACCAAAAAATGGCCGGGCGTTGTGGCGGGCGCCTGTTGTCCCAGCTACTTGGGAAGCAGAGGCAGGAGACTCGCTTGAGCCCAGGAGTTGGAGGTTGCTATGAGCTGTGATGCCATGGCACTCTACCCAGGGGGATAGC
>CAUYQV010118182.1:0-19439 GCA_963574575.1 Galagoides demidoff
CGGGTATTGTGGCGGGCACCTGTGGTCCCAGCAACTTGAGAGGCTGAGGCAGGAGACTCGCTTGAGCCCAGGAGTTGGAGGTTGCTGTGAGCTGTGATGCCACAGTACTCTACCCAGGGGGATAGCTTGAGGCTCTGTCTCAAAAAAAAAAAAAAATTGAAATTCTATCACAAACATTAGGGCAGGCAAGGTCACACTGGTTACATTGTACCTAAACTCATGCCTACTTTGCTATAAATACTATGGTAAAAAAATCTGTTCTCAAGCAATTCATAATGTTCCCCATAACAATTAATTCTAAATTGTGTTCTGTGCAAGATTAGTTCTCCAGCATACTAACAGGTGTTATATAAAAGAGGTTTCCATTGTTAAATAAATTTGGGAAATAGTGAGCAAGTTTATCATAAGATTTCTCAGAAATTTTATACCTAGTGTGAATCATGAAACTCTGAGAAAGGTATATAAATTACAACTTCTCTAAAACATAATGGACTTCAGAAATACATTTAAAAACATGTAAAGAAAGGCCAGTGCTCTGAAAAATAAACTTTGGAAAATAACAACCTGCGGTAATCTCTTTTAAAGTACCAATATTTGAAAATACAAGACAAAACTAGTTTTTTTGGACATGACTGAGCTGAACTCCTGTTTACTTTTCCTAGCACCCCCAATTTTACATTCATAGGTCAAAGTGTACAGGTGATGATAGTTTCAGTTAAAAATCTTATAAATAAAAGCAATCAATCTGGTTGTGTTCTAAAAATATCTTAGCAAAATACATAAAACACTTGTCATTTAAAATATTTAGGCAACTTGATTTTCTTTGCTCTTATTCTAAAGCCAGCATTATTATAAACCAGTTAATTTCTTTTCTTAACCAAGTTACCCTTTAAAAAGAAACCTGTAATTTTAAATAAAGGAAAAAAGTTTACAAAAAAACGTAAAATTAGCATTCTTTATTGCTCCTTGGTATTTGGAAATGGATACATGAAAGGTTTGTTGTTTTTAAAATGTGAACATTCCCTTCACTCCACACCCAAATCAAACACGTGTTTAACTCTTTGGCTTCTCTCTGTAACTCCCTCCCTTTCACATTCACTATCTGCCTCCCTCACTTGAGTCCTACTTCATCTCAAATTACCTTCACCATCTCTTAAAGGTTCTGCACTGATAAACAACGATTCTACTATTGCTGTCAGTCTTGCTGATAGCAGCTCCTAACATCTTTGTTCTTTTTTTTTTTCTTGAGATACTTACAGACTAGGAATAAGAGAAAATTAGCTGAGAATAACTTCTGTTTAATTTTTATGGTTTATATTTCTATTCTCAAGCCAGCTTCTTTTCCTTAGTATTTCCAAAGTAAGGATGGGTTCAGTTAACAATATCTTAAATTCAACTCTGAAATACAGCTCAGGAGAGTCATTCATTCACTTTTGTGAATTAGCTCATATTTCTATGAGAATTTCACTCATTTGGACATCTGTATCAGATTTTTCTCCAGTGTGGGTCTGGTCTAACAATAACAATTGATTTCTTTAAAATCTGAAAGAATTGGCACAAGCGCACCTACTGGGGCAATTTTATAAATTAAAGTAGCCTTAAGACTTCCCATCTAAGGGTTTACTTCATGGTATTAATCGTGTTTAACCACAGGAATTCCTGTGCTGAGAAGATCTTACATTCACATTGCCATGGTGTGCTGCCTTAGGAGTAGAACAGGCATCAGCAGTGTGAAGGGAGCACACAAAGAACCATCGGCATTTGAATGTTAACTGAAATCTCTACACCTAACTCTCCTTCACTAGCAAGGAGACGGAAGAAGTGCAGGAGAGCAAAGCTGACATCGCCACAGTTGTCTGAGACCAATTAGATGGTACACATGCTCTTTTCCAAATGTCACGCTGGAAAATAACTGCATGAGAAGTTATTATGCCTGCCTGGCATATTTTGAATACCATCTGTTGAACACTTACCAGGCCTAGCACTGTACTATGGCCTGTATCATAGTATCTGCTCTCAGCTGAATGAAAATGGTGGGGTCCCCAGGCCCCACGACTGTGCAGAGAGCAGTAGACCAGGATTCTGCTGCTACGGAGAGCTAATTTTTATGAGTGCTTCCTTTGTGCGTTATGAAGGCTCCTCTACCCAGTCCCTACGGGCTCACTCCCTCACCCTCCCTCAGCTCTTTCACTCAAATTTCACCTCAGTCTTTAAAATGGCACCTCTGTCTCCAGCATTCCTTACTCCCCACCCCTTTCAGGACAGCCCTTACTGCCCTGTAACATTCTAACACAGCTTATTTATTCATTCCCTCACTAAAATGTACGGCACATCATGAGAGAATTTTCTCCCATTTACTTTGTTCATTGCCCTGTCCCTGGTGACAAGAACATACCTTGACACAAATATTTATCTATTTTAATCCTCACACAAAGCCTAAGAGGAAGACGATTATTATCTTTACTGTATAGATAAGGAAACTGAAGGTTAGAAAGAGTGACTTGTCCAAAGTGTGTAGTTGCAACAAAAATAAACTTGGGATACATGAAACGACATCGATACATCTCCAATACACTGTTCTGAGAGAAAGAAGAGTGATTCAAAAAGCTACATGCTTTATAATTCCATTCGGATGACTTTCTGGAAGAGGCAAAACTATAGAAAATAGATCAGTGGTTGTTGGATAGGGGAAGGGTATGATTACAAAGGGGAATGGCAGAACTTTTGTTGGTAATAGAATGTTTCACTGCTTGATTGTGGTTAAATAAGATGACTAGGACCAGGTGTGGTGGCTCATACCTGTAATCCCAGCACTCTGGAAAGGCAAGGGAGGTGGATTGCTTGAGCTCAGGTGTTCGAGACCAACCTGAGCAAAAGTGAAACCCCATCTCTACTAAAATTAGAAAAAATAGCAGGGCATTGCGGAGGGCACCTGTAATTCCAGATAATTGAGAGGTTGAGGCAAGAGGACTGCTTGAGCCCAAGAGTTTGAGGTTGCTGTGAGCTGTGATGCTCTGGTATTCTACCCAGGGTGACAAAGTGAGACTCTGTCTCAAGAAAAAAAGTAACGTGACTAAATCTTTGCCAAAACTCACAGAATTGTACGCTAAAAAAGGCGAATTGTACTATGTGAATGTGGTAGGCAGAATAATATTCTCTCTGTCTCCAAAAATGTTCATGTCTTATTCCCCAACCTGTAGATATATTGCCTTACATAGCCAAGGGTCTCTACAGATGTGATTTGGGGTCTGGAGATGGGGAGATTGTCCTGAAGTATCTGGGCCCAGTGGAACCCCAGGGGTCCTTGTAAGAGGGAGGGAGGAGAATCAGAAGACTTGAAGTGCTGGCTTTGAAGAAAAAATTCCATGAACCAAGGTATGTGGGCAGCCTCTAGAAGCTGGGAATGGCGAGGAAACCAATTCTTCCTTAGAGCCTGAGAAGGAACCAGGCCTGCTAACAGCCAGTAAGACTGATTTTGGACTTCTATGCTCCAGTACTATAAGAAAATAAATTTGTGTTACTTTAAGTCAGCATTTAAGTTTGTGGTAATCTGTAACAGCAGCAGTAGGAGAGTAATACGATAAATTATGCCTCAACAAACTTGATTTTGTTAACATCTGTAAACTATTTAAAATAATACCTCATATAAATTGTTGCAGAGATTCAAGGATATAATTCATAAAAAAACACTCAGCTCATTCCTAGCATTCACACACTTTCAATAAATGGTAGCTATTATTGTACAGAAACTGAATTACTGAGTGTAATGGGACTGTTTTATATTAGAATATGTCACAAATACAATATTATACAAAAAATTTCTTTAGTAACTCCTGAGCACTACTTAATGGCTATACTCTGACCCAGACAAATGATTAGATTATACGTATATATACATACACAAACTTTATCTTGTGAGAAGAGTTCCAGGTTAGCACTTTTAAATTAATCGATTATAAATCGTACTACTCTGTGACGTCTCATATTCTTTAATTAGCCTGTGACATTATCCTACAAAAAAGCTTCTGAATCTAAATCTATATTGATACATAACAAACATCTGTCCAACCTGAGTTTCTGGCCCTTTTTTGGGATCTACGTAGGGAACTGGTTCATTGTATGTTCTTGCATTTGTGTAAATGAATTTAGCATAATATACACGTCCTCTCCCAACACATGGTTTTGAATGTTGTGTGCTTTTTCCAGGGTTTTTTTCATGTTCGATTTCTTCTTTTTTTTCAGTTACATACACTATACCAGCATCTTCTATTTTATGCTGTCTGAAAAACATAATAGTAAATCATTTACTCCAATAATCATTTCAGTACTGAGTCATAATTACACAAAATAAGGTTTAAATATATTTCAAACATCAGTCAAGACAATGTAGACTTTATTAATATTTATGCGGGTCTGTGCTATTAAAATTGGGGAGGATATCTTCTAATTTTAAATCACATAGAGGAGATTTGTGTTAATAGTGATTACTCATTACAATATACTAGTACAGTGCACCAACTCTCGTTTTCTTGGAATAAAGGAAGAGTAGTGATTTGACCATGCTTAGAAATCGTATTTTCAGTATTAATGCGTGTGGATAAGTTACATGCTAAACTTAGCTCATCTTCTTTAAAGTATTATTACCAAGAGATAGCCCCTCACCCCTAATAAACAGCCACCTGAATGAGGATCAGCTATTTAACTTTGAAAGCTTACCTGGCAGACTTTAAAGCTACCAAATGACCAGCATTATTTATCTTTCCAAGAAAAGGCCTGTGTGCAAGCAGTAAAAATCAATTTCATCACTTTTTGCTTCTAGTAACTACACTATTACAAAAATGAAAATTAAAATATTTTTGAATGTTTAGAAATAGCTTAGCAAATTTTTCTTTTAAATACAGAGAAATAGACATTAAAGGGCAATATTTTAAAGTTTCACATGCTTGAAAAATAAAAAATGAAATGGAATGAATTTAATATTTTTTACATAGATGCTGTTACAATCAAAGCTGTGACCCCACAAAAGGTGAGACAACAAGATTTCAAATGTCTAAAGTGGAAAATTCTGTTTAACCTTATACATAGCCCTTAAAATATAAAACCCTTACCTTCCTTCAAAACAGAGTCAGGTCTAGCTCTTCTGTCATGTCATTTTTTTTTTTTTAGTTAAAACGATCAAGTGGCTTTCCATTGCATTTTCAATAAAGTACTGCCTCCTGATCGTAGCTCTAAGTTCCTCTGCCACTGCTCCAGCTAATCTCCTTAACCTCCCTCCAGCCTCTCCCCCACGCTTCTGTAGCCAGCCTGCCTTCAGTGCTGGAACACAACAATCTCTTCTCTCCTTAGAGCATTTGCATGTGCTGTTCCCTTGCCTGAGCAGCCCTTCCCCAGCTCCCTCGACACAGCTGACTCATATTTCATTTAGGTCTCAGCTTAAAAGTCATCTCCTGAGCAGCTTTTCCTGGAGTGCCCCTTCACCACCCCGTGGGTTCTCTATTTTAGTACTCGGTCCAATTCTTTTATAAACTACATTTTATGTACCTGGTTCTTCATTTACTTGTTTCTAGTAAGTACTACAAATATCATTCTCTAGTCAAGAAGTTCCATGAAGGTATAAATTGTTTTATTCGTCATTATGTACTCAGACCTGGACAAGTGTACTACTCATCGAAGGTAAATGGATTTTCATAATACTATTTACATATTTCTGGTGAATCTGCTGGAGTTGCTTTCTCTCTGGCTTTGTTTTAGCTGTACACCCTCAATCCTCACTCCATTACACATATAAACAGTATTCAGAATCCTTGGATTCTAGTTTCCTGCTTCCCAACTAAATTGTTTTTTGTAAAGGATTTAGAAAAACTGATTACTGGTAAAGTGTAAATAATATTTTTTGGGGGGAGGTTAGTCTCGATTTGTCACCCTTCATAGAGTGCCATGGTGTCAAAGCTCACAGTTTGGCTCAAGTGATTCTCTTCCCTCTGCCTCCCAAGTAACTGGGACTACAAGCATTTGCCACAACGCCAGGCTAGTTTTTTTCTATTTTTAGTAGAGATGGAGGTCTCCCTCTTGCTCAGGCTGCTGTCTAACTCCTGGGCTCAAGCAATCTGCCACCTTGGCCTCCCAGAGTCCTAGGATTACAGGCGTGAGCCACTGTGACTTGCCTTTTCTATCACCTTTCCAGAGATGTAAGTATTATTGAAAGGGTGGAGATTTGGGGGTCAACTATTATTGTAGACTTTGCGGGGGTAAATCAGTTTTTTCCACAGCTGTTTCTCATAGTTGTAACCCAGCAGTACCTTTGTACAGGAGTTGGGTCCTTGGGACCATGGCTATCTGGTTGTGTACTTACGCACTCATCTGAGTAAGCACTTGTGATGTGCTTGGCTGTAGGCTGATACATAAATGTCAAATACAACTCTGTAGCAATCTCTTACCAGAAGAAAAACAGATAAAAACACTAGTGGGCTCTGAACCTAGTGAGACCTAGATTGAAAAACCCAGCTGGGCCATTTAATATCTGAGCCTTGATTACTTCACTTGCATGAGGACGGTAATGCCTATTGTGAGATGTGAGAATAACACAGAATAATGCATTCTTTCAACCGATATTTATTGAGTTAATTATGCTAACTGTGTTGGAGGTGCTGAAGTTAGAGCAGTGACAAAATAAAAATTCCTGCCCTCACAGAGCTTACATTCTAGTAGGGGAGAACAGTACACACACACACACAAAAGAATGCGTACAGTCTGCTAGCTTGTGTTAAGGCCGAAGGACAACAATAAAGCAGGGACTGGGAAAAGGGAGTGCAGGTATGTGGGAGGTAGGATACATTTTTAGGTTGAGTGGAGGCTGCATTGTGAAGGTGGCAAGGGAAAAAAGACAAAGAGGGAGGGAGAGAGAGTTAAGTGCATGTGTGAGGGAAGGGTATTCCAGCAGAGTGAACAGTAGCTGCCAAAGCTTCACAGAAGTGTACCCATCCTTAGCACAGTGCGTCTCAAAGTGTGGGCGCTGGAATCAACTGTGACCTTGTTAGAAAGACAAACTTATGGGCCCCATTGCAACCTACAAAATCATAATCGCTGGGGCTGGTTCCCAGGAACCTGTTTTAACCATCTGTTCAGCTGATTCTTATGCACATTAATGTTTGAGAGCCATTGTTCTAAGGACAAAAACACAGGCTCTGGGAGCAGGCTCCACATCACTGGTTAACTAGCTGCACTACTTTGATTCAATGGTTCTCAAAATTTAGGGTACATCAGAATCACCTGGATGCCTCGTTCTGGCCCAGATTGTTGGGTCCCACCCCATAGTTTCTGATTGAGTATATATTGGGTTGGGAAGGCCCCAGGAATTTGCATTTCAAACAATGCTGGTGGTGGTCTGAAGGTCAGTCTTTAAGAATCACTGAGCTGATAGCAAGGAGGCCTGTGTGCTGTAGCGGAGTCCTGTCAGTGGTAAGCTGTGGATAAGGCTGAGGAAGGAAGGGGAAGGGACATGTTGTAGGAGCCTCATAGGCCACTGAAAGTGCGTTGGCGTTCACTCTACCCTGTCAGATGGAGAATAGTGATCTAACTTACGCGGTAAAGACCACGCTGGCCACTATATTAATAAGGCTGCAGAAGGGAGAAGGAAGGGAGATTGGTGTGCTCTCGCCAAACAGGCACAAGGTAAGGGTAGGTGGCACGCCCGGGTGAGGAGCACAACTACAGCAGGGACTTTACCTAACAAATGCAAACAATGTAAGTTAATCGTTTATACCCACTTATTAATCTGAAATTTTAAAAAGTACAAAATACACACAAAGAAGGGCAATGGAGGCAACCACGCCGCCACTTAGAAGACTACTGTAGCTTCCAGGTAAGAGAAGATGGGATTTGGAACGGGGTGGGGATGATAATGGAAATGATCAACAGTGGTGGATTCTGGATAATTTTACAAGTGAAGCCTACAGAATTTGCTAATAAGTTACACTGGGTGTGTCTATGAGATGTCTATGAGTTAGTTGATGATTGCACGATGACTTCCAGAATTCTAGGCTAGGTAATGCATGTAAAGTGCCCAACACGCACAGTATGCGTTCAGCAAATGGTGAGTTTTAAAAAATGACTGTAAGCGCTCAGCTGCCAGAAACCAGAGGCAACCAGGGGACTGTTTGAGATTTGGCATGGGCTGTCGGTGTTCAAGAGCCATCCCTTGGGTGTCACCTACCCCTCCCACTGTAGGAGGAAAATAACTTTTCAAAAGGGAAAATACAAAACCACACCCCAGCACTTACTGCTGTATATCATGCTCTCCCTCCATGGGCACCTACGGCCTGGCACCAGGCAGCGAGGAGCCTCCGGGAAGAACAGGGATGCAGCCCTGGCACGAGAGGTGAGCAAAGCTGGGCTACTGTGACTCCCGCGTTGCTAAGCGACAGCGGCCTCGGGAAGGGCGTGGGGGCGGGACCCAGGGCGCGCAGGCGCAGTCACCCCGGTTGGCTCCGGCCCGGCGGCTGCGAGCGCGGCTGCGCGAGGTAGGCGGGGGCGCCTGGCTGAGTGTCCGGATGGCCAGGCTCTGCGTCCTGCGTCTGAATTTGCCCTTTCCCTGGTAGAGCTGGCACCGGTATTTACAAGGACCGTCTGGGTCCTCCAGGATCAGGCAGTGGCTGTTTCCGGAGCCTCCCCCGCGGCCCTGGGCTCTGGTGCTGGGGGCGGTGCTGCTGGCGTCGCCCGGGCGCTGCCACTGCTGCCCTAGCTGGCTCCAGAAGTGAGGGCCAGCAGGAAGGGAACTTGTTTTCCCTTGACCCATTAAATAGTGTGCTAGTGGTGGTTCGCTGCTCCTGGCCTGCCTAGCTTTTGCATGATAAAGCTTGGCTGTCACTGTTTTCCACCATTTTTGACAACATCCCTACCCCCGCACCCCTCCCGGCTGGGTGGTGAGGATTAAAATAGAGCAAGTGAACACACTTCTCCTGCAAATGAGGCTCCCTGTGGTGTGTGCATCTGTTCCCGCCTGAGCGAGGTTCACAATCGGGTGGCTTAGGCAGCAGGTTGGGGCTTGTACTTGTAGCACTTATCCAAAAAGAGCAAGTTCCTGGGAAAAGCCGTTATGACTTGCGTCCACCTTCTGGCTTTGGAATTTCTTACCTCATTACACCATTGCCTCCCAGTTTCCACTATCCGAGCCAGACGTCTTTGGCATCTGTCATAGTAATTCATGCATTTCCCTGGATGATGGAAAAAGAGGAGTCGTTACTGAGTTGAATTAAACTGTATATCACGCTTTGCTTGTGCCTACGTTTTGTAATCCAGAGTCAGTATCAATGTGGATGACGTTTACCTTGGAGAGATGAAAGAGCAGCGGTTGCTCCTAGGACTTATTTCACATGTGTGAACTGAAGTCCGTCAGGAAGAAGGGTATATGAATAGATCTGACACCTGTTGACCTAGATAACAAGGTCTAACAAGCGTGGACCTTGTTAAAGACTGGAATGTGTGTAAATGTGTTATTGTCTGTGTATGTTTGGTGAATAAGATGTGGGTGGGTAAACAAATATGGGGAGAGTGGGTTGACAACCTGAAAGCAGAGGAAACTAACATTTATCATGCTCCCACTTGGGAACCAGGCATTTGTTAGGCACTGTATTAAACACCACCTACTTGATCTAACCATCCAACTGTGATTAGGGGCTTATGTCTGAATGCTGCTCTACCTCTTACTAGCTAGTTCGTTCACTTGGGCAAATAATGTAGCCTCTCTGAACCTCAATTTCTTCACTCACGAAACGGGAAGAATACCTAGGGAGGTTTTGACATGAGATGATTTAAATAAAGACAGAGTACTGAGAGTGGTGCCTGATACTTACTAAGTGCTTGGTCCTTATCAGCTATTATTTCTTGACCAATTTGATCTACATAAGCTGCCACATGTCCTTGATGCTCAGTCAACTCCCTCATTATTCCCTCTTAACTTCTGTTTTAACTTTGTCAAGAGTCAGAAAACAATGCCCTAAAATTGAAGGCCTCAGAAGCAGCAACAGAAGCAAAAGTTTTTCTCTGACCAAGAAGGGTTTTCTCCTTTCTTTTCAGTCCCATTCTCCCTGAGGCTAGCCATAGAAACTAGAATCCCTCTTTCCCAAGGCAGTGTTAGAAACTACAGCCCCCTTTTCCCAAAGCCAGCCATAAAACCTAAGAATATTACTCTTAACTTCCCCCTCCCTTGCAGTTCTAGCCACAAACAAGATTATTTACCTTGTTTGTAGGTTACACAGTATGATCCCTATTCCAAAAAGGGTCCTGGAATGATGTTCAGAGATACCAAGAGGAATCTAGAAAGGCCTATGCTCCATTTCCCTGCTCGGTTTCTTCACATTAGAAGGATACCCTTTCATGCAATCATTTTTCTACATGGCTGTCCAGGTTTTGTTAAACAGTTTCCCCTGTATCATTGAATCTTCTTCTGAAGGTTCCTGTGTACACATTGAATATGGCTTTTCTCCTATGAATTTGACTCTTGTCAGTGATTTTTTTTTTATTGTTTAATTTTTTTTTTTTAGCAAAAGGAAAGCTTTCCCTTGGCCCCTACAACCTTCACCAATCTCTTTAAGCTCCTAAAACTATTTAATCTCAGGAACAGTCCCAACTGCTTGATAAGAAATAGGAATTTTTCAACTTTCTTTTGTCAAACCAACGAATTCACCTGCATTCATACAGAATGAGAATTATCTCTGTTTTGAGCAATATAGTATTAGGCTAAAACATAATTATATTAATCTCTTTCTGACTGTTAAGCAGTTCTAAATGCTTTTCATACCCATTAATCTTAAACATTAAGAAATTATGCCTACTACAAGGAAATCACCATCTAGTTAAAATGTGAGACATACAGAAAAAAATTGTGAATAAAACAATACATAACAGCTTTATGTGATAATCACAAGTGTTAAATTTCAATACTGATAATTATTGGTGCCAATTATTTTTGGTGCCTTCTCTGCAGGGCACTGCATGATAAAATGGATTTCACAGTAATTATTGACTTTGTATACAGAAAAAGCACTAGACTGCTACTAGTGGCTTTTATTACTATCTGGCTTGGGAGAGCCACTGAAACCTCTCTGTGCTGTAGATTTGCACTTGCTTTATAAAGAGGTAGCTTAGATAATCTTTGTGATCACTTTCAGGTGTAAAATACAGTGATTCTGTTGAAAAACTTCTGTCTGAAAAATCAATGAACGCGCTAGCCTACGTACACGTAATTCTCTCATTCGGAATAGGTAGTTTGGATACTTGCCAATGAATAATTCAAAGTAGTTACTAATACGGGGCAAGTTAAAAATACCAGCGCTATTTAAGCAAGAACACCATATGTGAGGGACACAATGGGATAGAAGTTACTTACCCAAAATGTTATAGATGCAGAAAATTATCACCAGTTTTTTGGAACCATAGGAAAATGACAAAAATAAAACCATTGGAAAATGACAAAAATAAAGAATGGCACAGTTGTATAACTGAATAGGGAAGCCGAGGCTTGGGGAGATTGACCTTCCGCTCAGTTCTTTCTTCAGTGATATGCTAGGAATTCAGGTGAGGATCTCAACAGTAGGGCATAAATAATAGCCCTGATCCTGTTTTCAAAGAACATCATCTGGTCAACCTTATATACGTGAGTTGTGGAGAGTAATAAGAAAATACACTTAGAGAACTTATCCTGCCTATAGCATTCATTAGAAGTTAGCTGTTAGTATTCTATTTTTAAATAGCAGGATGAAATGTTCATCACATTTCATGCATAACATTGTCTTTTTTATTTTATTTTTTTTCAGTTTTTGGCTGCGGCTGGATTTGAACCCACCACCTCCGGCATATGGGGCTGGCACCTACTCCTTTGAGCCACAGGCGCTGCCCTGTTGTCTTTTTTTCATTATGTTAGGCTATAAAAACTTTATCAAACCAAAAGAGGCATTAATTTAAAGACAAATTAATGGAAACAAGAATGTTAATGTTAGGTTTGCCCATCTTTGAGGATGGATAGGTACAAATAAGTCACAGAAACCCAAGGGACCTGAGTTTTCCTCTTATCCACCTTTAATGCTAATTGACATACAGGTTCAAGAGAGACACATGAAAAAACAAAAGTATGAGTTATATTTTTTAAAAGCTCAATCTGTAGTGTGATCATAGATACAGTGATATAAATGATCATGGATACTACGTATATGCCTGGGTATGTTTATATTGATACAGATGTACAAATTAAAATCTCAATTTTTAAGATACCTCTTGAAATAACAAAAACAATTATAGTCTGGGTTACTACAAAAATCATTGTCAGAAATCACTAGTTTGGAAACTTAGCCAATTGAATGAAGAAATCTGTATTTTATGAATTTGGAGGGTTCTCACTGCCTCTATGGTTTCATAATTCAAAGTTCATGTTTAAATAATCCCAGCTCTGGTTGCCTTTATAGAATTTGTATGACTAAAGGATGAACAAAAAGCTAGCCGGAGGTGGGGAAAACAGCATTGTGGTACTATAGTGCTCGTATAGTGAAGATTGGTTGAATGAATGGTTATGAACATTTAGCTTCCCGAGGAGGGAACCTTGTGAAATGAAACATGGCCAGGGGCTTACCACTATCAGAAGGTTCAGAATCTCTAGTCCAAGCTCTCTACTTGTGAAGGTTTTCTGTGTCTCCTAGCTTCTTTTCAAAGTGATTTCCTCATTCTATTTGAACAATTCCAGAGATTGGAATGGCCTGAAAGGACAATTGAACTTTCAGGCCATTATCTGATATCTGATTATCTAATTATTGAACAGTCCAGCATATACTGAGTATCCTCCATATTCTGCCCTATTCTCACTGGAATGGGAGATTTTAATTTATTTAGTTGAGATTTCCCAGCACTTAGAAAAGGACCTTGTAAATAATAGTTCCTGTGAATGAGATCAACCCTCAAAATCCTACCTTATATCCTATAAAATATATACTATTTTTAAAGTGTTTCTTATAGACACAGATAAGAAACTGTTTGACATAGTCCTTAGAGACCTTTATTTTTGAAATGGTATCCAGAACTTCCTTGAAGCTATAAAAAACTTAAGCTCTTCAACTTCTGCCCATATAATCTACTTTTGATTTCTTTGATAATAGAAATTGCCTTTATCTATATTTTTCCCTGGGGGAGGAGAACTAATATTTATTGAACTTTGGGGTTAGACCTGAATTAAATCCTAGTTCTGTGACTCTGGGCACATTATTTAAATTCTTTGAATTTTGAATATTTCTCTTGTTAATTTTTAAAAAATAAGACTCTAAAAAGGAGGGATAAGAGAACTTACCTTGTAGTGTTGTATTAAATAAGACAATATTTGTAAAGTCACTGACACAAAATAGGAACTCATTATTATTTCCCACCACCTTTCTCCACCCTTCCATCCTGTCTAAGAGGACCCAGCTACAACGTGATTTGGCCAGGACATTTTTAGGTAAATTTACCTCTTTTTATTATACCTCATTGCTTCTAAAGGTAGTTTCTCTACCTCTTGAGGTAAGCCATTGCAATATGGCCAGGCACAGTGGTTCATGCCTGTAATCCTAGTACTCTGGGAGGATGAAACAGGAGAATTGTTTGAGCTTAGGAGTTGAGACCAGCCTGAGCAAGAGTGAAATCTCATCTCTACTCTTCATTTCTACTAAAAATAGAAAAACTAGCTGGGTTTCATAGCAGGTGCCTATAGTCTCAGGTATTTGGAAGCCTGGGGCAAGAGGATCTCTGGACTCCAAGAGTTTGAAGTTGCTGTGAGCTATGATGATGCCATGGCACTGTTCCCAGGGCAACAGAGTGTCTCTAAATAATTAAATAATCATAATGATATACTTTGAACATAAAATTCTAAGTACAATCTTTCTAATGTGACTAGAAAATATTAGGAACACATGGTCTTGAGATTAAGCAAAAGTAACTAGCAAGAATAAAACTGGCCCAAGTTGTACGGGTCGGTGGTGAGGGGAAGACTGAGACAGGGAGGCTGTGATGGGGGGGACAATCTGATAGCCATTCAGCTGTGGGGTCGGAGTGTGCTCTGCCTACGCGTAAAATGTCATCGTGCACAGTGAGTCCTGACAATAGTGCAGCAGTTAATGCTCCATGGTTGGCACAACAGAAACAGTAACAAATTCAAGAATAAGCACACAATCCCTAATCACCACGACTCCCACTCATGACTCTATCTGGAGCCACAATTTTGAGACCATGCCGCTGAACTGGTAAACAATGGGCATTATGTTGCTAGGAATGGGTAGACCTGTGATAAATGTAAAATGCTTTCCTTTTGTAGCAAAAGTGGAGAGTGAGGAGATAATATAGCATTCCATTTAAACAAAAATGAGGGCTTAGACCTAAAAGAATATACCTAAAAAGAAATCCCGGCGGAGTTTTAAGAAGGAAAGTGCAATCCTTTTAATTAATAAGGGTTATTTTAATTGTCCTCAAATATCTCCTCTAGACCTGTGCCATTCTTTTCAAAAGGGTATGGCAAGTAAAACTTTTGCAAGTCATCGCTTTTAAACTTTTATTTTAACCTATCCTTCTCCCTTATATGATTATATTGGTATTATGTGTTTCAAATTATAGTAAATTACTTCAGCATTTATAAACTTTTTAAGAGTTTGGAAACTTAGCTATGTTTTTTATCCTCTTACAATAAGCCTAGGAGCAAACTATTTAGCTGATTTATGTCCCCATACCAGTTTTTTTTTTGCTTTCCGGGCCAACCTCTAAGTCTTTAATAATGGGTTGTAAGATTGAGGAAAATAAATCTTATAGGACTTTTCCTATATTTTAAGAGAAGCAGCATCAGAAAGAAAAGTAGCATTTCTGTACTTTTTGCCACGTAGAGAATAGAAATGGGAAGAATTAGTCTTTACTCCGTCTGGCTTATGGCTTGACAACCTCATGGGGAACTGTAGAAAAGCCTTATAAATTATTGTCATCGTCTAAGGTCTAAGCCTCGAAGGGCATTGTCGTCTAAGCCACCATTGTGAAGGGCAGGGATTCCCCATTGGACATCCATATTTGGGGCTGGCTGTTTTGCTTACCATCCTTAAGACCCCTGGAAATCTGACCCCTCTGGGCCTCTTTGTTTTTATCCATACGCTGTGATGGTAACATCTACTCTACCTACTAATCCAGGAGGGTTAAAGGAACAGTTAACAAACGAAAAGCCTTGTTAAACTGCCCTGGGTTAACAAGTGCAGGTATCATGGTTACTAAATCCAATGTTTGGGCTACACTAATGTCCTAACTTCACCCTCTTGGCAGTAGTTTCACAGGAAGACAACTCCCTGTATATAAAATAGTTTCCATCAGAATGTGCTTTGGTAACAGCCTCTCCCTGCAAAGCTTTTTCTTGCCTTTGCATTTTGCTTATGTTTTAGGTTCTGTTTGTTTGTTGAGCCTATTATTAATCCTTATTTTAAACCAGATTTCATCTCTGTAGAAATATCAGACTGAGGAGCCCACCCACAAGATGATCTACTCTAAACTCATCTCTCTTTCTAAAAATGGGCCTGAATTATTTTATAGAAGATTAGACCAAATGACTGATTTTATACTTTTGTTTTTAATTTGATTCTGTTTGATTAGTTTGTATGAAAACACAAAGCCTCACTTGTGGGGGAAAATGTAATGATTCTAAGTATGTTATTCTCCTGATGACTGCTTATGTTACTTAAAATATATAGAAGTCCTGTAAATTTATCTTGGACATACTTGGTAGGGTTATGTCTCAAACTTATTACCTTCTATCAGTTTGTATTTATATGTAGTAATGTGAGAATCCTGTTACTTCCTAGGATTCCTACTCTTTAATGGGGGTTGCACTGGAAAATGAAATGAACAGACGGAGGCTGTGGGAAGCAGGCTCTGTAGTATCAGGAGGATTTCTGCCAGAGCATGTGATGGGCTTGTTTGACTTATTCTGCAGGCTGGCAAGAAACGGAAATCTGTTCCTCAGCGATAAGCAGGAACTTAAATCTAGTCCCTTGATAGAGGGCTGTTTGGCTGGGGGACCTTTTTTATTGGAGCAGAGTCAATGGGAGGAGACTTGCAGTTAAGTCACTTTTAGTTTCAATTTTTGGAGACAGGGTCTTGCTCTGTGGCCTGATGGGAGTGCAGTGGCATCCTCATAGCTCACTACAACCTCAATCTCCTGAGCTCAAGTGATCCTCCTGTCTCAACCTCCAGAGTAGCTGGGACTCTAGGTGCATACCAACCACTATGCCTGGCTAATTTTTCTATTCTTAGTAGAAACAGAGTTTTGCTCTTGCTCAGACTGTCCTCTAAGCAATCCTCCTGCCTCAGCCTACCAAAGTGCTAGGATTACAGATGTGAGCCATCACACCTGACCAGTTAAGCCATTTGAGGCCCTCTCAATTTCACCAGATGTCAAGGCAACACGTAATATTAGGCCTTAGTTTTAGGATTTACACCACGCACATACAGTAGTACCATACCATCACTTGTTTTTACCTTGGACTTTTACCCTAGATAATGTGTTTGTAGATGTCTTGCTTCCCAGTCAAACCATGAGCTACTCAGGGATAGCTGGTGTTTAAGTCTTCCACTTAAATAATGCACATGTGGTTTGTGCAACATGATTAGCATTAGAATTGTCTGTCTTGTTGTATCTCAAAACGACACTTTCAAATTAAATCATATCAAAAGGCTTTAACATACCCAAGTTTTATCTTTGCACTCAGTTAATTTTTAAAATGGGGGTAAGCTTTAGTATCAAAGGATGTGTGAGGCAGAATTTAAACTCGTGTTAGTAGTCTGAACTAATGGCTGGCAAGGATGCCGCGTAAACACGTACTGCTGAATTAAACCTCTGTGATGTGCCATGGATTGACAGCTCTAAACATTTGGAGCTACCCAGGTTTGCTGACATTTGAAAATAGCTAATGTTTTTTTTCACCACTCTGTTTTCAAACAATGGGTGAAACAATAAAATGAATGGGACATTGGCATTCTTTTTAAAATCAGAGTTAAGCTACAGCCTAAAACCCAGAATGCTGATGTCTCAAATGTATTATTCAGACTGCGTATTGTAGGCACTAATGGGACCCATTAAGAGAATTCTTACTGTTGCTAAATTCAAGCAAATTGGTAGGGGAGAGGGATGGTAAGGAGATCATAGACAAATTGGAAGAATTTATAGTATATTCTCCCAATTTTCTAAAAATTTAATATTAAATCTCTTATTCATCTGAAGTCCATTAAACTGATTTTATTTTTTACTCTATAAAATATTTGTTAAATTATAGGCAACCACAAACTCAAAGATCTTTCTCTTTGAAAATTGGACAAATTAGACAATTAGACAAATGGGAAAAGTTTCAACATTTTATTTTTATACTTCCAGAGTAATCCATTATGTCTCTGAGGGTATCTTTTCTTGCATTTCTTACAAATAATCCTATCTAGACCCATCACAATGCAAACAAAATGTTGTTGTAAAGAAATTACTGATTTCATGCTAACATGAAAATTTAAACTGATTTACTTAAATTAAAATGAAGTTTCCATTGCAAAACTTTGTTGGCATAAGAATGTCCAGAGATAAACACTAATTTCAAGGATTAAGTGCTAATTCAGTTTATTACTATTAGAAAGTTTAAAGTTTTCTGGTTAAAAGAAAAAAGGTTTTACTTATTTCAAATTAGGTAATAGGAATTTAATATATAGTTTTTTCAATAAGTTTTTTTTATATTATAAAAGGAATAAATGCTTATTATGGAAAAATTTGGAAAGCATACATATAGCAAAATTCTACCAACTAGAGATAATCACTGTTCAATTTTAGCAAATTCACTTCCATTTTCCTCCATTGATCTATAACTGTGTGTCCAATATAGTAACCACTAGTCACATGTAGCTATATATTTAAATTTAAATTAATTAAAACTAGAACTAAAACTTTAGTCTCTTTCAAGAGCTCAATAGACACATGTGGCTGATGGAAATGGTATTAGCCCAAATATAGAACAATTTTTATCACAGAAAGTTCTATTGACAGATCTGTGTAGAGGTGTATATATAAAGCTATATATATTCATATGGAACTTAATTCTAGGTATATATAGAGAATTCTCTCTTGATATGTTCTGTATCCTGTATACATATTTATGCATGTATGTAAAACCACACACAGAACTATTATGTATTCACAAAACTACATGGAGTAAAACTATACATAATTTTGATGAAGACATAGTTTTATTTTCTGCTTCTTAACAACATATACAGGTTTTAGTTTTCTGAAAATGTTTATTTTTTGTTCTCTCCCATTAAAAAACATAGTTCTGGGTTGATATACCTTAGTAATATCTTAAATATTATTCCACTTTTCTGACTTTCTTTTTTTTTAAATTAAATCATAGCTGTGTACATTAATGCAATCATGGGATACAATGTGCTGGTTTTATATACAATTTGACACATTTTCATCAAACTGGCTAACATAGCCTTCATGGCATTTTCTTAGTTATTGTGTTAAGACATTTATTTGTACTCTACACGTAGTAAATTTCACATTTACCCTTGTAAGATGTACCACAGATGTGGTCCCAATAATTACCTTCCCTCCCCTCTCCTCCCCCTTCCCCGTCCCCATATTCTTGGGCTATAATTGGGTTATAGCTTTCATATGAAAGCTATAAATTGGTTTCATAGTAGGGCTGAGTACATTGGATGCTTTTTCTTCCATTCTTGAGGTACTTTACTAAGAAGAATATGTTCCAGCTCCATCCATGTAAACATTAAAGAGGTAAAGTCTCCTTCTTTCTTTAAGACTGCATAATATTCCACGGTGTACATATACAACAATTTATTAATCCATTCATGGGTCAATGGCACCTGGGCTTCTTCCATGACTTAGCAATTATGAATTGGGCTGCAATCAACATTCTGATACAAATATCTTTGTTATAATGTGATTTTTGGTCTTCTGGTAGAGGAATTGTAGGATCAAATGGCAGGTCTGTTTTTAGTTCTCTAAGTGATCTCCAAAGATCTTTCCAAAAGGAACATATTAGTTTGCATTCCTACCAGCAGTGTAGAAGTGTTCCCTTTTGTCCACATCCACGCCAACATCACTGGTTTTGGGATTTTGTGATGTGGGCTAATCTTACTGGAGTTAGATGATATCTCAAAGTAGTTTTGATTTGGATTTCTCTGATTAAGGGTGATGAGCATTTTTTCATATGTCCGTAGGCCGTGTGCCTGTCTTCTTCAGAGAAGTTTCTCTTCAAGTCCCTTGCCCACACTGAGATGGGATCACTTGTTCTGACTTCCATTATTGCTGTTGAGCACTTAGCTATAAAATCAATTGCCATTTGGTGATCTGTCTTTTCTCTCTGTCTACTTTTGAATATTTTCTCTTTGTTATT
>CAUYQV010118183.1:0-16939 GCA_963574575.1 Galagoides demidoff
AACTGAGAAAATGACATGAAGGCTGTGTTGATCAGTTTGATGGAAGTATTTCGGATTGCATGCGAAAACCCCACACTGTACCCCAGAAGTGCATTAATGTACATAGTTACCATTCAATAAAATTTAAAAAAAAAAAAAGAAGTATAGTAGTCATTCATCCATGGAAACTAACTATTGTTAGGGACACCTACTAATTCTGAACTTTTGCACAGTGAACTCACCATTTACAGACACAGTTAACAGGATTTTTTTCCCCACTTTTCAGTGTGATTTAAGTGAATATTTCTTTGCTTATTAGCAAACTGGAGCATATCATCTGTCTATTGACATTTTTCTATTAGCACAGATAACCACCTTTTGTATCTTTGACTCCTCTTTTCAAAGAGTTAATCTGTAAACAGTTAACAGATTCAGAAGCTCTTCAAAGGCAAACCAGTGCCTCTTCATCTGTGTCCTTTATACAACTTTTTTGCTAGGTCTCTCCCAGCTCCAGGGACGAAGAGTTCTCAGAAATCTTCAAACCCACCCAGAAGACTGGCCATTTGGAACCCAAGATTCCCAGAATCTTAGTGTCCTGTCACTACCATCTTCTAGTTTAATCTCTTTAGTGAACTTACCTGTTGGGATGATCATATATTCTTTTCAGATCAAGCTTCAGGGCATTTAGAGCCTGAAGTAGGAGGGCAATTCCAAATGGGGAAGGCATCTAATACACTAGTTTACAAGCTGCCCTTGATTCCCAAGCTGCATCAGAAACAGCTGAGGCATTTATTGAACGTGCGGACTCCCAGACCCCACCCACCCCACCCAGATCTCTGGTGTTGGGATTTCTGGGGTGGAGCCCAGGAATCTGTAATTTTCATAAGCACTTCAATCAACTGAAAAGCTTGCCTGTAAAAAGTCTTCTGGCTACAAGTTAAGTCCAGGGCTAGCTATGAAATTTAAATTTTAGATTGTTCATTAATAGTCTACTGTGACCTGATATAGGCCCACAAATATTTCCTGAACACAGACTGTTTGTCAGGCATCAAGCTGGGTGTCAGGAAAACAAAGATGAATAAGACATTGTCCAGTCACCAAGGAGCTGAAGTTTGTAGGAGGAGTATGAACAATCAAAAACGAAACTGTACCTCAGGTAACCACTGGCAACCCTCGTCAACATTTACAGCACTTCACTTTCTCATTTGCTCTCCCGCATCCCTTTCTTCCTCTTCCCATTCTTTTCTCCCTGTATTTCCTTCTCTCTACTTGTCTCACCTCCCTTTTTACCCTGGTTTTCTAGACTTTCAGTTCTTCTGGTAAACCACCCAGACATTGTCAGTTTTGACTCCTGACCTAACATGGTCTTTTTTTTATTGTTGAGACAGAGTCTCACTGTGTCGTCACCCAGGCCAAAGTGCCATGGTCTCAGCCTAGCTCACAGAAACCTCAAACTCTTAGGCTCAAGGGACCCTCCTGCCTCAGCCTTCTGAGTAGTCACAGCTGCAGGCACCTGCCAGAACAACAGCCAGTTTTTCTATTTTTAGTAGAAACAGGGTCTCACTTTGCTCAGGCTGGTCTTGAACTCCTGACATCAAGTGATCCTCCCATCTCAGCCTTCCAGAGTGCTAGGATTATAGGCATGAGCCACCATGCACAGCCAACTTAACATGGTCTTACGATACTGCTCCAACTTTTGAGATCAATCTTATGATTTCAAAGTGGAGGTGAACAGCTGAGAAGAATGAGTGTGAGGATGTATTTTTCTTTTTTAGTGTGAGAAGATCTTTATAAGTCTCAATATTCAAGCCATTAAGGGGTGGTTTCTAATATAATAGAACCTCCAGAGTTAACCACCTCCCCACAGCAACAACCTCCTTAATTTGACCTAATTTTCATAGATCAGACATGTACTCCGTGTATGAATCAGTGCAGTAGGCCTCATTTCTTATGTTGACCACCTCCATATGTTGATCAGCTTGTTACAGTCCCTTGGGTGGTCAATAAAGAGATTCTAGTGTATATGCATTCTTTTTCTTTATTTGAAGAGGGGTAAGGTTTGTTGAAGGCTTTGCAGAGTAATACTTCCCAGACTTTCTAGACAGCCTAGGAAAAAAAAAAGAAATAGTTCTATTTCTTTGCATCAAAAATCAGAAAGGCCAGGTGAAATGACTCACATTTCCAACCCTCGTGCTTTGGGAGGCCAAGGTAGGAGGATCAGAGTTTGATACCAGCCACGGTAACAGACCTTGTCTCTACAAAAAAGATTTTTTTGAGACAGTCTCACTATGCTGCCCTGGGTAGAGTACCATAGCATCACAGCTCACAGCAACCTCCAACTCTTGGGCTTAAGTGATTCTCTTGCCTCAGCCTCCCAAGTAGCTGAGCCTACAAGCAACTGCCACAATACCTGCCTATTGTTTGTTGGAGTTGTCATTGTTTAGCTGGCCCAGGCTGGGTTCGAACCCGCCAGCCTCGGTGACTGACACCGTAACCAATGTGTTACGGGTGCAGAGCCTCTGCAAAAATTTAAAAAAAAAAATGGGCCAGGTGTGGAGGCTCACACCTGTAATCCCAACACTCTCGGAGGCAGAGGCAGGTGGATTGCCTGACTTCACAGGTTCAAGACTAGCCTGAGCCAGACTGAGACCTCATCTCCAAAAATAGCCAGGCATTGTGGTGGGCTCATGTCCTAGCTATACGGGAAGCTGAGGCCAAAGAATCACTTGAGCCCAAGAGTTTGAAGTTGCTGTGAGCTATGACTCAACCCCAGGGTGACTAAGTGTGACTCTGTCTCAAAAAAAAAAAAAAAAAAATAGCCAGGTATGGTGGAATATACCTGTATTCCCAGCTACTTAGGAGTCTGAGGCAGGATTGCTTGAGGCCAGGAATTCAAGGCTGTAGTTGTTTATGATTGTGTCACTGCACTCCAGCCTGGGCAACAAGAAAATCATGAGAAACCTCTTGCTCCTCTCCTCATAATACAGCATGGCCACAAAGTTATCGCTTTTAAATTGCACATTAACTTTATGGCCACTCTGTAATTATCATCCCTCTCTGGTTCGTAGTCCTCACTTTGGGTAACCACTAAATTCCTTTCAAAAACATAAAGGAAACAAAGTAAGTGCAACAATATTCTAAAGGGGGTAATGGAAACTGTGATAAGCCTATGGGGCATTCCTCAGTGGGGAAAGTGTAAGGATATGGATTACTAACTTAAGAAGTCAGATAAAAGTGCATCTTAGTAATGAAAGATGAAATTCAGCTCTCCTAAGCAATCCATTCCTTTAACTCTTTCTGTTTTCAGGCCTTACTAGTCAAACCTAAAAGTCTGGATTCCCTAAAACACAAATCAAATTTCTTTATTCTTTGTCCTTCTGTTTTGTAAAGGAAGCAATATATTATATTTTATTTTGCTTGCTGAATAATTTTTTCTCTTAATCAGTGCTTCTATATGCACTCCAAATTTCTTCCTGTTTGCTATGAAAACAGTTTATTTCTCCTGTCATAAAAGCAAATACTCATGGTCGGCACTGTGAAGAAATAAGAACCCTGAAATAGGCTTGGCGCCTGTAGCACAATGGTCACGGCACCAGCCACATGCACCAAGGCTGGCGGGTTCCAGCCCAGCCCAGGCCAGCTAACCAACAATGACAACTGCAACAAAAAAAAATAGCCGGGTGCTGTGGCAGGCACCCGTAGTCCCAGCTACTTGGGAGGCTAAGGCAAGAGAATGATTTAAGCCCAAGAGTTGGAGGTTGCTGTGAGCTGAGATGCCCCAGCACTCTACCAAGGGCGACATAGTAAGACTCTGTCTCAAAAAAAAAAAGAACCCTAATACTTTGGGTGGCACTTTAAAATAATACCCCACTAAATAGCAATCTGGGTTTAAGATGTATTCTTTATCACAATTTTAGTCCTAGAACTTCACACTTCAAAAATACACAAAGATATGTGTGTAAGAATATATGTTGTAGCCTTCTTCATAATGAATAAAAGATACTAATAGTTCAACTATCCATTGGTGGATGTTTAAGTAAATAAACTGGTGTATCCATACCATTAGATACCATGCAGCTTTGAAAAGGATGAGTTACATCTAAGTGTACAGATGTGGGCCAAGCACAGGTGGCTCATACCTATAATCCTAGCATTCTGGGAGGCCAAGGCAGGTGGATTGCTGGAGCTCAGAAGTTTGAGACCAGCCTGAACAAGAGCAAGACTCTGTCTCTACTAAAAATGGAAACAATAGCCAGGAGTCCTGGTGGGCACCTATAGTCCCAGCTATTCAGGAGGCTGAGGCAAGAATAAGATTCTGGGCTATAGAGCGAGACTCTGTCTCAATAATTAATTAAGTAAGTAAGTAAGTAAATATACAGATGTAGGAAAGAAAAATAGCAGGCAGTAAAAGTAAATATGATTCTATTTAAAAAAAAAAAATATGTGCAGGCTGGAATATTCCCAGGAAAATTCTAGGAGAGAACACGTCAAACTGAACTACTGAAGACATACTTATAATTTAAAAAACTATTACCTACCAGTGAGATGTTAAAAAAAAGTTATTTGTTGCTTGCCTGGATTTCAAATTTAACTTGGCATCTTATCACACAAGGTTATTATACAGCCTACACTAGTATCCTCAGGCAGCTGTGGGGACTTTAAAATGGGTATTATAAACATTGGCGCCAAGCCTAAGCTCCTTTACAACCAAACGGCACCTTCATGTTCAACTTTGAATGACTCTTAAAGGGAAGAAAGAGGTGAGTGAGGGAAGAAAATTGGGTGAGTGCCTCTAAAGGCAACTGGCAGAGAACCATCTTCCTCCACTTCTTTGAAGCAAAGGTGTCAGTGTAGATTGCTTAATGACTGCAGACTCTCCTCGTCCCAGTGGGCATACCATTTTGCAGTCTGACTCTGCAACAGCTTTTGCAGAGTCTCCACTCACTTGAATCTGCCCTGGATTTGTGGCTAAGAGAATGCAGCAAAAGTGGCATGCTTTACGTGCCTGAGTCTAAGCCGCAGGCGGCCCCTGCAGCTTCAGCCTTCCTTCCATTCTCCCTTATTTTTGCCCCAGCAGCATTTACACAATCCAATAAGCAAGAAATGTTTATTAACCGAATTAAATTGAAGTAGTAGCCTTGTTATCATCACTCTTTATTAAAGTATCATACTTGCCCAAAATTATCCTCTCTGACTTAAAAGTTAACAAGAAAGAGATACAAATCGTATCTATCTCTTAGGGAACTCAGGAGTTCTCAGTTAAAAAAAGAAAAGTATGAGGTTATTCCTCATACTTTTCTTTTTTTAACGCAAGCTACAGTGTTGTCGCATTTTATGGCATTAGTATGCTGAGGCCGGCAGCATTGTATCTACCGGGAGGAACGGGATATAGTACACATTTAGTATCACGTTTCTTTAAAATATTTTACAAAGTTGTAATAGCATGATGGACAATAAACATCATAAAAGGAGAAGATGGTTATTGCAAATAATGCAACTCATCATCAAGATAAGGAGAGATCAGCCAAATATGCATATGGGCTGTAAACTATATCTAAATGACATGGTATAAGTATTTGCAAGTATTTATAGCCTTCAAGTTAAATCCAGGACAGTATGGACAGGACCCCAGAAAGCCTAGTCACTGCTGTTTAAGGCTGTGGTCACAAATGAAAAGGTTCTGTGATCATCATGATCATGGTACCAAATTCAGGATCAAGATCAAACAGGAAACCAAACATATTTCAGGAAGATATTATTTAGACCTCCAGTACTTGCCCTTCTTTCTCGTGTTAAGGATGGGCCCTTGATACCAGGTTTTCTTCAAGTAGGATAGCTGGGTATTTGTCATTATTCCCTTAACAGAATTGTAAGATTTTCTTCTTCTTCTGGAATGGTAACATAAGTCCAGGGTTCAAAGGATTCATGGTCAGTAAGAATTGAGTTCTTTTCTTGACTGTGGCAGGACCCTGCACAAAGGTGTCAACTTTGCATACTACTGGAGTAACCAAAGGAAGGGCAGAATCCATTTCTTCTCTACAAAGATACCTTTCCTGTGTTCAACTCTGAATCAGGTGTGTGCCCATGAGAGCCACTTGGAAGGCTCTCAGGTGCTGCTGCTGCTGCACCTAGAAGCCACCTGAACTCTACTTTAGAAGAGCACACTCCTCCCCTTCAAACAATCTTAGGAATTGCTTCCAAACGTTGCACGTACCTCCTTCACTTTAGAAGCACTCTTACTTTTCTGATTATGAAACCGATACATCCTGGTTTTAAAGAACTGGGGAAGTCAGAAGGGTCTAAAGGAAAGGAAGAATGGTCTCCCATCAGAGAGAGAGGTGAGAGAGAGATGGGGAATCACTGGATTCCACCTTTTTGTCATTATTTCATTGTATTTCCTCTACAAGCTCTTTTCAACATTTCTTCATCTAGTTCATGAGCTCTCTGTCTTGCACGTCTAATATCAGGGTTTTTATAGAACTGATAGTCAAATGGATAAATACTCAAATTAGGACAAATTTTATTTTGTGATATTAAATAGAACTTTTTTTTTTTTTTCAGTTTGGCCAGGGCTGAGTTTGAACCCTCCACCCTTGGTATATGGGGCCAGTGCCCTACTCCTGAGCCACAGGTGCCGCCCCTAAATAGAACTTTTAAGAGGCCATTGGTTTCAACTGAGCCCCTGCACTGGGGATAGCAGACCAAACCAAGATGAAGTCACTCATGCTAAGGTTCCTATCACCAACCCGAAACTAATTTGTTTATCTGATTTTCTAAGAAATCAAGAGAGTGAGTGATAATAGGCAAATCCCCAAACAAGCCAGTTTTAGCTTGAGTGATAAGGAAGTTATTTCTGCTTTCTTCAGCCTTTTACTGTCTTTAAAAACAACTTCCTCTGCTCAGGGGCTCAGGGGCTCATGAGCACACAAACTCTATCTTACAGAATGAGATGTTACCCTAGTAGAATCTCAAATAAAAGCTAATTAAGATCCTTTTTTTTTAAATTAAATCATAGCTATGTACATTAATGCAATCATGGGGTACAATGTGCTGATTTTACATACAATTTGAAATGTTTTCATCAAACTGGCCAATATAGCCGTCATGGCATTTTCTTATTGCGTTAAGACATTTATAGTCTACACCTAGTAAATTTCACATGTACCCTTGTAAGATGATCTTTAAATTTATTGTAACTCTGTCTTTTGACAGTGGAATTAGTAGTATCAAAAAAGTGGTTTTCTTTTAACATTACTCACTGTATACCATAGCAGTTAAAAGCCACAGAATGGCTATATTAAGATAGAAGTCTACCTGACAGCAGAGAGCCTAAGCCTAAGTCCTCTTTCTCAAACATTAACAAGCCCCATTTCTTCTTTGCCAACCCCACCCCTACCAGCATGGATAGAAATTATAAATATTGCTACATATAGAAATGAGCTACATTATGAGCTTCAGAAATCTGGAGATAGGCCAGGGAACATATAATCTATTATACCACTCACTTTTTTTTTGAGAAAGAGTCTCCCTTTGTTGCTCCAGGCTATAGTGCTGTGGTATCAGCCTAGCTTACAGCAACTAAAACCTCCAGGGTTTGAGTGAACCCTGCCTCAGCCTCCCAAGTAGCTGGGACTATAGCACCTGGCTACGTTTACTATTTTTAGTGGAAATGGGGTTTCACTCTTGCCCAGGCTGGTCTTAAACTCCTGAGCTCAAGGGATCCTCCTGCCTCAGCCTCCCAGAGTGCTAGGATTACAGGCATGAGCCACTAAGACCAGCCTGTTGTATTACTCTTGCCAGGGAAAAATCTGTTCTTTGTTCCCAAAATCTTACTTACAAACTAGCTTACAGAAGACAAATTATTTCTTTTTTATTTTTGAGACAGACTCTGACTATGTCCTCAGTAGAGTGCTGTGGCATCACAGCTTACAGCAACCTCCAACTCTTGGGCTTAAGCGATTCTCTTGCCTCAGCCTCCTGAGTATCTGGGACCACAGGCGCCCACCACAACACTATTTTGTTGTTGTTGTTGTTGTTGTTGCAGTTGTCACTATTGCTTTAGCTGGCCCGGGGAAGGTTCAAACCCACCAGCCTCAGTGTATGTGGCTGGTGCCATAACCACTGTGCTACTGGCACCAAGCCAACAAATTATTTCCAAGAGGGAGATTGCCTCTGTTTCTATCCCTGAAATGAGAGAATAGAAGTGTTAGAGTAACATCTGTGACAGGAGGTAACAAGGTAATCCTGGTGAGGAAAAAAGGATGGTACATTTACACAGGATGGTGTAGAATGGCTAAGAGTTGGAAGAACAAGGAAAGAGGGCAATTCTTCGAAGTGACTTCTCTGTGAGTCTTCGTCTCTAGTTTTTTCTTCATTCTTCTTGTCTAGTGAATCCCTTTATCAAAACTCAGTCCCACACGAGCGTGTGCATGTAAAACTGGTGACATCTGGAAAAGGTCGGTAGATTGTCCAAATGGTAATCTGCTAGTTCTGATATTGTACTATAGTACAGGGGACGCCAAGAGCCGGATGACATCTGAGCAAGATGATCTGCAGCTGAGGGGTGGACCTTGTCCGTAGGTGTTCCTTGTGAAAGAAGAGCCTGAGCTTTCAGCATGTAGTCATTTGTGAATTAATTACTCCCCTCACCTGTATTGCTCTGTCTGAATAAAAGGCTAGTGCGGGGGTTGCTCGGGGCTACCCTGCAAAGAAGGGCTAGCCCACCTCCCTCAAGCATGCACTTCTAATCCGCATTAAGATCGAGACCAGGGCCTTAGGGGCCTGACCCCTTGCGACACTATAGTTATGCAAGATGTTACAACTAGGGAAGTATGGGGGAAGGGTACATGGGACCTTTCTTTGTACAACCTTTTGCTAGTTCCTGCAAGTCTATAATTATTTCAAAAGAAGAAAAACTCAGTTCCGGAACTTTCTGCAAAATGGAGTTTTGCCTAATACCCAGATTCACATCATCTTCCACCTAAATGTCCCTTCAATATTTAGCATACACATATTTTATAAATTAATTTGTTTTACATACAATGTGACCTAAACATCAGACATATGTAACAGCATCTTGTTTCCCAGCTACGTCACAAGTGCATCATAGGTGTGTATATCTTGAATCTCCCGAGACTATAAGCTCTATCTCCATCTTTGTACATTGTTCCTTGATGCCCCAGGATACTGAGCCCTCCCAACTTCTTTGTAGGTACACAAAATATACTACTTAAATGACTGAAAAACTGAGAACTAATAAAGCAAGTAAAGAGATAGTTAAAATACTTGACCAAGTTGGGTTTTTTTAAAGAGTTTACCCAGAAAACATTTACTAGCCCAAGATTATAGTTTAAATGCTGTAGAAACCTCCTAATCCTAGTTATCGTTAGAAACAGGTCACTATCAACAAAAAAGCACAAAGGTTAGTCATCAGTGTGCTGTTTTAACACTTGCCGTAGAATATCTACAAAAGTCCATTGAGGAAAAGTGTTTGTTTAATCTGAAGACCTAGGCAAAAAAAAAAAAAAAGGACAGACAAATTTAAAACTTTATGAGATATGTGTACCTTCCAAATCAATATGAATGCTATGTTCACATTGAGAAATATAGACTTAATAGAATATATTCTTAGAAAAAGTATAGATTTTTTTAAACTGCTATTTACAGGTTTAAATATATTGGCCCTATGTGATACCGACTGATCTACAAAATACTGTATTAATGGAAATAAGATTAGAACACATGCATGGTATTGTAATTCTACCAATTAGGTGTTGAAAATGAGAGAATTTTATACACGTACTCTTTGAATATTTTACCATCTTCATGTATTATCTTCAGAAATGTTGTTCTTTATCTTTTTGCTATAAAAATATTAAAACGCAGATACAGAAAACCCTGTAAAATGAATTACTGTCTTAGAGAATTGTTAGGTACTGCTCTTATAACTATCAAGCAGGTCAAGAAATACAGTAACACTTTTCTAGCCACCCAGAAGCCTCTCCACTTGCAACATCTCAGTCACAGTCTTGTCCCTCCTTCCCTTCTTTCACCTCCGCACCTGTAGCTCTGCAGCTGGGGTGCCAGCCACATACATAGGAGTTGGCAGGCTCGAACCCAGCCGGGAGCCCACCAAACAACAATGACAACTACAACAAAAAAATAGCCAGGCATTGTAGTGGGCACCTGTAGTCCCAGCTACTTGGGAGGCTGAGACAAGAGAATCGCTGAAGCCCAAGAGTTTGAGGTTGCTGTGAGCTGTGATACCATGGCACTCTACCCAAGGCGACATAGTGAGACTCTGTCTCAAAAAAAAAAAAAGAAAAGAAAAAAAGAAATCCTTTCTTTCCGCTATCCTAGTTTATAAAACTTCCTTGCATTTCTGTACAATTTTATTAATCAAGTGTGCATCTCTAGTTTTAGTAGTCAGTCTTGCCCATTTTTTAAAAAACTGATCTTTATGATTTGGCTTGCTTTTTAAGAGATGGGCTCTTGCTGTCACCCAGAATGGAATACAGTGGCATGATCACAGCTCACTGCAGCCGCAAACTCTTGGGCTCAAGTAAACCTCCCATCTCAGCCTCCAGAGTAGCTAGGAATACAGGCACACATCAAACACACCCAGCCCATTTTTCTTTTCTTTTTTCTTTCTTTCTTTTTTTCTTTCTTTTTGAGAGGAGAGGATCTTACTATGTGCTCAGGCCAGTCTTAAGTCCAGATCCCAATTTATCCCCCTATCTTGGCCTCCCAAAGTACTGGGATTACAGGTGTAAACTACCACACCACACCCAAGCTGTTTCTCTTAATGTACAGATTTCTCTTAATGTACACTTGTTCCATTGAATAACCCAGGCCATTTGGCCTATAAAGGTTTCCTCTAGTTTGGATTTTGCTGATTCCACATTCGGGGTACAGTTCAATGTGTCCTTCCTTATTCTCTTCCTATAAATTGACAGCGGAATCCAGAGGCTTGATCAGACCCAAGTTCAGTCCTTTTGGCAAGATCCAGGCAGGAGTTATAGTCTTTCATCAGATGGCACCAAAATGTCTGAGTTTTGTTCTTCATTGTCAGCAGCATTTGATGTTCCATGAGTAGATTCATTAATTTATTGGAGGCTTTAACAGGGTAATATTCTAATCCTATAATTTCATTTTCATTTAGTAACTGAAATAATTTTCAAAAGGAAGATTTGTACTCACCTACTCTTTGGTTACCCACTTCTACAGTTCATATTGAAAAAGGTTGACTCTTTTATCAGTTTTCAAAATAATGTATGGTTCTCTGTCAACTTCAGAAGGAGGCCAACTAGTTTGTCCATTTATTTGTCTGTTAGTTTGCTTGCTTACTTTTAGAGATAGAGTCCTGCTATGTTTCAGTGGCTATTCACAGGTGTGACTACAGCACACTACAGCCCCAAATTCCAGGGTTTAAGCAATCCTCCTGTCTCAGCCTCCAGAGTAGCTAGGACTACAGGTGTGCACCACTGCATCTAGTTGTTGGTTTTAAACATTATTGTGAGCTCATAGATTTAAGCGTGTCTGATGGGTTTCAGATTGTGGAAGCCGGTCTCAAAGATGGCCCCATCAGCTGCGGTCTCATAACATTCACATTTTTGCATAGTTTCCTTCCAGACTGTGCGAGCCTTGGTCTGTGTAACCAGTAAAATACAGCAAAAATGAGGGCATGTCACTTCTGAGTTTAGGTTTTTTTTAAGTGTTTTATACTTTGCAGAGTGCTTAATTAGCTCAAACCTCACATGAAGCTGAGTCACTCTCACTACGTGCTCAGATGAAGCACAGTAAGAGGCTGTAACTCCCTCAGGTGACTCAGTGTTCTGGCTGGGACTTGTGTCCCCAGTCTGTGGGCCCCTTGCAGGTCCAAGATGAGATCAGAATTATCTACCTTCCTGGACTCCTTTTTCCCTTTCCTGGTCTCTCTCCACTCCTCATGTCGCTGCTCTAGCCCTGCCACCCTCACCAGGCTCCCGATACTCACTAGGCCAACTGGGAATAAGCAGGAGGTGGGAGAGCAGGTGACCCCGGCAACAGATGTCAGGGATGTGGGGCATGCCCAGAGCCCAGAGGCTTCCAATCTTGCATTCTCCTGCCTATGATCAGCTGTCTGTCACCCCAGGACAGGGCAGATAGAGAGGCAGAGCACTGGCAGCCCCAGGGTCCAGCCTTCCCTCAGCCTGGGGACATCACAGCATTTTGGTGTCAGTCATAATTTAAACTGATAAGCTGGCCAGGTGCCGTACCTCAGGCCTGTAATCCTACTACTCTGGGAGGCCAAGGCAGGTAGAATGCTGGAACTCAGGAGTTTGAGACCAGCCTGAGCCAGAGCAATACCCTGTGTCTAAAAACAGCTGGGTGTTGTCATGGGCACCTGTAGTCCCATGTAGTAAGGAGGCTGAGGCAAGACAATCACTTGAGCCCAAGAGTTTGAGGTTACTGTGAGCTATGATGCTATAGCACTCTACTGAGGGTGACAAAATGAGACTCTTTCTCAAAAAATATAAATAAATAAACTAATCAGCTTTTGCATAATGTTGTTTAAATCATTTCTATAATAAATAAAACAAAAATTCAAAATGTGTTATTTCCCTGGGATATGGGAGTAAAAATCGGGTTCTGGAAGTGGCCTTAATAAGCTCCTAGGAGAAGAAAGGTGCCTTGGGGTATCCAGGAGCTGCCCAATGCATCTCATCTGAGAGACCAGCAATCAGATGACCTCCCTCTCCAAAAGGCTGGAGCCCTGTAGGCCTACAGTTACTGGGGTCTCAGGAATGCAAGCTCATGAGACCTCTTAGGGTCTTGACAGGGCCAAGAGCTTAGTTCTCAGCAATAAGGAGAGAGGAAGTCAGGAAGTCAGCAGCGCCAGGATCTTACCAGGAGTCCTGGCCTGGCTCTGGAAGCCAGTGACAGGAAGGACTGCCCCAGGACCCAAACAGCTGGAGAATGGCAGGGGCAGCAGCCCAGCAGTAGAATACCTTGGAGGGCTGTTTAGTCAATCCCAGCAGTGAAGGCACAAGAAAGCACAAGTATCCAGCAGACCCCTTGGGCTGGGCTGAGCTGAGCTGGGGCTGCATGGATTTGCCCCTCAGCTGAACTCCCAAGGTCAGGTCTGAGATTGGTTTTAAGTCTAGGGTCTGCTGCACCCCCACCACGAGCGGGTTTGACTCTGCCTCAACCTCCAACTTCAAACTCTGCCTCACACCTTGCAAAATCATCACCACCAGAATCCCAGATTCCCTACCACCTTCAGGAAGAGCTGGCCCCCTGTTGGCACCTTTGAGTTCCTCCTAGTCTCAATCCACCTGACTGCCTATTGCTCCCTTCTGCTGCCTCCCACCCGGGTTATAATAACAGACACGGTCTGTGAGTGTTGGTGATTTCTCCCCAGCTGGTGGTATTTTGAGTTTCTGAGAGCCAACATCACCTAGATTGGTATTTATTCTGCTTTGTGTTCTCTGCACATTGTGGAACTATGGTTTGGTGTTTTTCATTAATTTTCAGAAATTCCTTATCATTGTTGCTTCAAATATTCCTCCCCCCCCCCTTTTTCTTGACACAGAGTCACTTGGGCTGGAGTGCAGTATCATCACCCTAGCTCACTGCAGCCTCAATCTCTTTGGCTTAAGCAATTCTCCTGTGTCAACCTCCCAAGTCATTAGGACTACAGGCACATGTCACCAAACCTGGCTAATAGTTTTTTATTTTTTTGTAGAGATAGGGTCTCATTCTGGCTCAGGCTGGTCTTGAACTCCTGGCCTCAAGCAATCCTTCCACCTCAGCCTCCCCGAGTGCATCAGATGTTTCTCGTGTTCCCCTCTCTCTTCTAGAATTCCTGTTAATACATATTTATACATTTTGTAATCATCCCACAGCTCTGGGATATTCGGTGCCAGCTTTTTTACTCCTTTTTCTCTTTGCTTTTCAGTTTTAGAAGTTTCTATTAACATTTCTTCAAAGAAGAGTTATTGATTTCCAGTTTATTTCAATTTTATGCTAGTGCTCCTGGTGGTGATGGTGATAGTAGTGGTATTAAGATTGATGACTTCCAACGTGCTTACACGCAACTATAAACTAGTTGTCTCCTGAGGTTTTTGTTTGTTTGTTTGTTTGTTGGGTTTTTTTTTTGGTGAGGCAGTGCCTCAAGCTGACCCCCTGGGTAGAGTGCTGTGGCATCACAGCTCACAGCAACCTCCAACTCCTGGGCTCAAGCGTTTCTCCTGCCTCTGCCTCCCAAGTAGCTGGGACTACAGGCACCCACCACAATGCCCGGCTATTTTTTGGTTGCAGCCGTCATTGTTGTTTGGCAGGCTGGGGCTAGATTCAAACCCGCCAGCTCAGGTGTGTGTGGCTGGCACCTTAGCCGTTTGAACCACAGGTGCTGAGCCAAGTCTCCTAAGTTTTGTTGTATTCATTCATTGCCATTCATTTAACATGTGGTGATTTGGGAGGGGCAAAAACTTGTGCATCCACTCCCCTCTTCTCAGAATCAGAGAAGAGGTATTTAGTACAAAGTAATTCAGTATGACAATTTAAGTTAATTTCCTGGGTCTAAAAAATAAGTTTATAAGTACTTAATTGTGAGTTAACAAGAAAAAGATAAGAATTCTTTTTTCTTTCTTGTTTTTTTGGTAGAGTAACATGGCATCACAGCTCACAGCAATCTCCAAGTCTTGGGCTTAAGTGATTATCCTGCCTCAGCCTCCCAAATAGCTAGGACTACAGGGACCTGCTACAACACCCAGCTATTTTTTGTTGTTGTTGTTGCAGTTGTCATTGTTCTTTTAGCTGGCCCCGGGCCAGATTAGAACCACATATACACCAGCCTCGGTAGAGGTGGCCAGAGCCCTACCCTCCTGAGCTATGGGAACGGCCCCTTTCTTTTTTTTAAATAGAGTCTCACTCTGTCGCCCTGGGTAGAATGCTGTGGTGTCATAACTCACAGCAACCTCAATAAATCTCTTGGGCTCAAGTAATCCGCTTGCTTCAGCCTCCCGAATAGCTGGGACTACAGGTGCCTGCCACAATACCCAGCTAGTTTTTCTGTTTTTAGTAGAGATAAAGTTTCACTCTTGCTCAGGCTGGGCTTGAACTCTTGGCCTCAAGCAATCCACCTGCCTCAGCCTCCCAGAGTGCTAGGATTATAGGTGTGAGCCACAGTGCCTGGCCAAGAATTCCTTTAGGGGAATGGAAAAATATTTACAAACAGGCAATTTACAAAAAAAACTGAAAGAAGCATCATGATTTTAGAATTCATTAGTAAATGAAGTAGCAGCAACAAAAAAGCAATAAAATATCAATTTTAACTTTCTTAGACTAGTAAAAATCAGAAAGCTGGGTAACACTACTGTTAGGGTTTTAGTCTATAGGCACGCTGTGTCAGTTGCAGGGAAGGAATGTGTGTGTAGACTAGGGCTACTGTTCAGCAGAGAAATCTCTTAGTCAAATTAAATAGATATAGAACCTGTTATCCAGCATTACCATTCCTAGATAAATATCTCACATAAACTCGCATGCTAGGTCTTTGAAGGAACAGTACGAGGCTATTCATCATAGTTTGCAGTGCAGGGAGTTAAAGGTAATACTAGTTTCCATCAGTGAAGTATAAATAAGTACAGTGGCTGAATTCACATCATGGAATATTCGTATTATGTAGCAATCAGAAATAATAGGCCTATACTACAACAATATGTATAGATTTTTAAAGGCTTAATGTTTAGGGAAAGAAGTAAGAAACATTAAAATCCATAGTACATCATCCTATTTATAAAACAACCACCTCACCTGCCAGGAGGACCTTTCCTGTGAGGAGTCAAATGGCTGCAGCCTGGACAAGACTTGCAGCAGGAGAGGGAGCCAGCCACAGCCTGGTGGGACTACAGGGCCACCAGGACAGCCTCTGCTCCCTGGATGGAGAGTTAGACATTGAACAGATAGAGAGCAGCTGAGGGCCATGGGCCCTCATCAGGACTGGGAGTGCATTGAAATCAATGGGCCTCCAGTTGCATTTGAAGAGGGAGCCCAACTCCTGAGCCAGACAAAAGCTTCCTGAGAGGTGCCGCCTCCCAGAGACAGAATGCCTGCCCACCTCCCAGGGAGACGCTACCTGGCACATGGTGTCCTGGCTCTGTGAATGCTGGCCAGGCCACGCTGTGCTGTGAGGTGTGCCACCCTCTCACCAACAACCCCAGCATGGTGACACCAAGTCCACAGAACCAGAGGGCAGTTCTTCAGTTTAGGTCTTCTCTGCTTCTTTCTTGTGAGATGTCAGGCAGTCTCTGTCATTTCCTCAGCAGAGCTGGGAGGCTCTCTGCAACCCCTGGACAAAGATCACAGGAAGGCCTGGGCTCAGGGCTGGGCCAGAGGCCATCTGGGCCTGTCAAGGCCCTTCCTAGTCTCGGTCAGGTTCACCGCTGGGTCATTGACCCCACAGCTTCTTTCAGTTTTATTCTGTGCCTTCTCTCCCAGGCCTCTCTGCATCAGGCTTGGGAAGGTTCCAGAGATGCTTCCTACTATAGTGACATGAGAACCATTTGGAGCTTAACTCCAAGTGTAGAAAGCAGAGATTCCAGGGTGCTGGAGTGGTCCATGTCTGAACTCTCAGAGCCCAGGGAGCAACTTAAGGTGCTTGTTAGAGGCTGTCCACATTGGGTAGGTTTTTTTTTTTTGAGACAGAGCCTCAAGCTATCCCCCTGGGTTTAGTGCCATGGCATCACAGCTCATAGCAACCTCCAACTCCTGGGCTCAAGCGAGTCTCTTGCCTCCGCCTCCCAAGTAGCTGGGACCACAGGTGCCTGCCACAACACCTGGCCATTTTTTGGTTGCAGCCATCATTGTTGTTTGGTGGGCCCAGGCTGGGGATTCGAACCTACCACCTTAGG
The DNA here is from genome assembly GCA_963574575.1 of Galagoides demidoff. NCBI lineage: Eukaryota > Metazoa > Chordata > Mammalia > Primates > Galagidae > Galagoides > Galagoides demidoff. The sequence goes on from CAUYQV010118183.1 coordinate 16,872, forward strand.
TGTACGTGGCTGGTGCCTTAGCCAATTGAGCCACAGGCGCCGAGCCCACATTGGGTAGGTATTTAATC
>CAUYQV010118187.1:0-16179 GCA_963574575.1 Galagoides demidoff
ATATAAATTTTTAATGCCCCCTTATTTCTTTTATGGTAGCCTAGGGAGCTAGACTCAGATTTTTCTACTAGTTTTTTTAATGAGCTAGTTAAGGTTTATTGATGATTATTCATAGTCATACAATTGCCATAATATTTCCAACTTTTAAAACTTCCCTCTCTTGATCTCACCTCCATTATAGCTACTATTCCATTAATCTCTACTCTTTTACCATAAAACTCCTCCAAAGTAGTCTACACTGCTAAATTTTATTCCTCTCAGACTCATTCCAATAAAGTATTTCTTCCTACCACTACCAAGAAAACCACTCCTATCTATAGCATCAATAACCTCATGTTAAGCTTGGCGCATATGGCTCAAGTGTCTAGGGCACCAGCCACATATGCCAGAACTGTTGGGTTCGAATCCAGCCCAGGCCTGTCAAACAACAATGATAACTATAACCAAAAAATAGCCGGGCATTGTGGCAGGCACCTGTGGTCCCAACTACTTGAGAGGCTGAGGCAGGAGACTCGCTTGAGACAAGGAGTTGGAGGTTGCTGTGATCTGTGATGCCACAGTACTCTACCCAGGGGGACAGCTTGAGGCTCTGTCTCAAAAAATAATAATAATAATAATAATAACCTCAGAATAATAATAATAATAATCTCAGGTTTGTAAGCCCAATGGTAGGATCTTAACTATTCATCTTTCTGGAACTTATGGAGACATTTATATATTTGGATGTTTAATAATCATTTAAAACATAACAAATCCAAAAGTAAGCTCTTGATTTTGTACTATCCCCTTCAATTTGTTCCTCCCCATCTTATTCTTCTAATGGATCAAGTCCAGAACCCTGAAGTCACCCTTAGTTTCTCTCTTTGTCTCACACTTCGTCCTAAATTCATGAGCAAATTTTGTTTGGGCTACTTTCAAAACATATTATGATTCTAACTTCTTTATCTTATCTCCTCTGCTAACACCCTGACCTAAGACACCAATATCTCTCCTGAGAATATTTACAATTGTCTAACTGTTCTCCCTGTTTCCACTCCTATTGCCCTGCAGTTTGTTTTCCACACAGTTGCAAGAGTGAGCTTTTAAAAATGTGCTCTATCCTCAGCTCCTAAATCTCTGCCTAACACAGTATAGAAGCAGAATTCTAAGAGGCTCCGTAGTGGCCTCCACCCTTGTATATAATCCATCCCTTGCATATGAATAAGATGGTTACCATCCCCAAGATTATATCGCATTATATGGCAAAGGTGAAAGGATTTAGCAGATGCAATTAAAGTCCCTAATCAATTAACCATAGGTACATCAAAACAGATTATCCTAGGTGTGTTTGACCCAATCAAGGGGGCCGTTTATAAGAGGATTTAGGTCTTCCTGGGCTCAGAGACTGGAAGGATCAGAGATTCTCCTGCTGGAAAAAAGCAAAGACCTATGATGTGAGCTACCTGTGGAGGGGTCCATGTGGCAGGGGACTCTGGAAAGCCTGCGGGAACTCAGGACCACCATCCTACAATCCCAAAGAACTAAATTCTGCCAACAACCAAGTGAGTCAGAAGAAGGACCCAAGTTCCAGATGATAATGTAGCCCAACTAACATGTTGATTTCAGCCTTGTGAAGACTCTTAAAAAGAAAACCTATCTGGGCTGTGGCTAGACTTCTCACCGACAGAAACGGAAAGACAATAAATGGGAGTTGTATTAAGCCACTAACTTTCTATTGATTATTAAAGCAGCACGATGTATATTCAGTAAATATAGTTGAGTAAATGGTTTCCCTTCATTTTAAATGTTTTGAATAATAAAAGCTACAGGTATCTTGCAAGCCTCCCAAACACAATTGAAATTCTGGTTCAGCTAAGTGATTGATTTATTACTAATTCACAAGATTTGGTACCCTACCAAATGAGGCAATGAGAAAGGTACACAATCACATCGATCAATTAGCACATGATAGTGAAGATCAAATTGCAAAAGAAAATAAAAATAATACAGAAGCTCTTTCATTTTCCTTTTCTATTGTATTATCAATGCACTCTAAATGCATATAATTTAAATTAAAAAACTGCACTGGGACTACTACAGCATAGATTTTTAAAAGAAAAACAACAATATATCTATCAAATTGAGAATTTTGCCAGTCTGAAGATGCGATGTGACATAAGTGAGGAAGGAAAACTTCCCTGATGCATTTTTAGAATCTCTTAAATAGTTTTCCTTTATTCAAATAACTCTTTCATTTTGGAGTACCTAAAATGTAATGCCAAGTAGGGATTACACGTTTGAAGAAACTATAAAATCCATGAAAAAGTAAAAACAAATTTTTGGATATCAGCCTACAAGATACCGAAGACAAGAATACGAAAATAAAAAGTAACACCACCACAGTCTGTTAGGTAGTGGGTACACCACTCTAGCAAACTGCCAGTCTCTACCCACTACCTCCCAGGTAAAACTCCTTACAGCTTCTCAAAGCAACTTCCATCACAAGATAGAAAAAGCTCTCCCATGGCCACATAAGCAGGTAAATAAAAGTAAAACAATATGCGCATGTGAAATTGAGTTCATAAAAATATTTCTCTCCATTTTGTGTCCCCTATACCCTCTCAAGCATCCAAGCAAATGGCTTCTCCTCCCCTCAACAGCCAATTAAGGTACAGCCATAGCAACAGCCAGACAAGGACAGAAGATGGCTAAGCTTTGTCTTGGAACAACAGGGAGCTCCCAGGGATGTATAATTACAATGGAGGCGTGAGCATGGGGGACCTTAAAGGATGTGGTGTGTACCTGGGGAAGAATTGAAACAGCACGTGCAGCAGTACAAGTGGACGCTTTGGTGAGCATTGCTTAAACAGTTTACCACAATCAGAAGAGTCTGGACACTGATGATAACCACTTTGAGCACCTCTTGTAATTGCAGAAGTCAAACATGACTTGTCTTCCTCTTTTATTAGGAGTACACGTTGAGTATTACAACTTTAATATCGTTTTTTTCATTTCTTAAAATGCATATACATTTTTTGGCACCCTTTCTATAAGTATGCATATATGTATTGTGTGAATACATATATATGTATAGATATATAAAATCTCATTAATCAATGCAGGACATGTAAATAGTGTTGAGAAATTAACTAAGTCATTGTATAAAAAAAATGAAGTGAATTTATGCCATGTGCCAAAATAGATAGTAGAGAGTTCTATTACATGTTTAGAAAGAAAAAAAAATGGGCTCAGTGCCCATAGCTCAGAGGCTAGGGCACCAGCCACATATGCCAGAGCTGTTGGGTTCGAATCCAGCCCAGGCCTGCCAGACAACAATGATAACTATAACCAAAAAATAGCCAGGTGTTGTGGGGAGCACCTGTAGTCCCAGCTACTTGGGAGGCCAAGACAAGAGAATCGCTTAAGTCCAACAGTTTGAGGTGGTTGCTGTGAGCTGTGACATCACAGCACTCTACTGAGGGCAACAAAGTGAGACTCTGTCTCAAAAGAAAAAAAAAAAAGAAAAAAATGGTAATTCTTTAACTGACATGGGGTTAGGAATGACTACAAAAGAATACAAAAGCAGTAAATGAAATCAAATGAAAGACATTAATTTGTCCATATGGAAATTTAAAACTTTGATGTTTATAAAAAATAAAAGATTTGAAGTGGTAAAAAAGTAACTGGGGAAAATATCTGCAGTGAATGAGGAAACACAAGCATGTATTTTATTTCAAAGACAAATCTAGCTGGGCATGGTGGCTGATGCCTATAATCCTAGCACTCTGGGAGGCAGAGGCAGGTAATTGCCTGAGCTCATGGGTTTGAGACCAGCCTAAGCAAGAGTGAGACTCCCGTCTCTAAAAATAGCTGGGTGCTGTGATGGGCACCTGTAGTCTCAGCTACTCGGGAGGCTGAGGCAAGAGAATCACATGAGCCCAAGAGTTTGAGATTGCTGTGAGCTGTGATGCCAGGGCACTCTACCAAAGGCAACAAAGTGAAACTCTGTCTCAACAACAACAACAAAAAAAATCTGGGCTTTTGAAAATAGTTTATTTTTCCACAAATTTATGAGATAACCACATATGTGAAGAACTATCTTTGGTTTTAGAAATACTTGTACTTTGAAAAGACTTAACAGTTTCTAGTTACATGAGTATGAAATAAAGTCCCAGAGACTTTTAAAAACCATTAGCCTGCCATATCTCAGTTCTTCCAGAGCAAAAGTCTTTCTTATTTTATAGCCCTAAAGTGATACATTTAGAACTAAGACTTTTCCCCTCCTCTCTGAGTGTTCTTAGCAAAAAACAATCTTACCTTTTGGTTGGTTTTAATCCTAAAGGAGATAGTATCTGACAAACAAAAATAAAACACAGTAGGAAAAAAAACAGCTGAGAATGTATGCCTCTGTGAGTTTTCTTATTAAGTCTTAACAAGAGCTCTGTGTTTAGGAAACAGGCCCACTATCCCTCTAAGTCTGCACTAGAAAGGCAATAAGCAGATGAGGCACTCTAAAAGGCAAAATATCTGCCCCAAAGCTAGAAAAAGAATACAGTTAAAATCATAGGTTTTACATAGCTATCTACTGCACGTACTGTTTCTTTTTGACAATATGAGTAAATAAAAATGAGGTCTATGAAATAGCTGGGCGTTGGGGCAGGTGCCTATAGTCCCAGCTACCTGGGAGGCTAAGGCAAGAGAATCACTTGAGCCCAAGAGTTTGAGGTTGCAGTGAGCTATGATGCCACAGCACTCTACAGAAGGCCACAAAGTGAGATTCTCTCAATTAAAAAAAAAATGAGGTCTATGTTTGCATATCAAATTTTAACTATTTTTTCTCTTTCCATGTTACTAAACATTTTATACCCTGTGATTTACTAGCAACGCAACTTCTCCAAAAACTTAAATCTCGAGAAATAATGAAGACCTCTTTAATAACACTTTTACACACCCAATATAATTTGATTTCACCTAACAGCAGTAATAAAGTACTACAGAAAAATGATTTACATTACAACTAATTACTAATTGCCCAATAATATGCTCATGTTCACCTAAAAATATTTGTTCTGAGGAAATAATTCTTGAAATAGTTTCTATCTGAATGATAGCTAATTAATTGAATTAATTCTTGACTTTAATAGTGGATCAAAAAAATAATATCTATAAGTGAGCACAGGAGAGGAAAGCAGGGAAAAAAGCTCATCAATGCAGCTTTCAGGAATCTGAAGAAGAAACATCAACATAAAGCACCTTACAATTAACCATTATCTTTCCCTGGCACTTAATCATTTCCTGTTCCCATTTCTCTTCTTTCCTGTCCTCTCTGGGGTGTGGACTATAAAACAGATCACAAAGACTATATGGGGGCAGAATTAAAAGGAAGAAGGAGGGTGCAAATATTTGAGTCTCGGAAAGCAACAAAAATCCCTGAAGTGAAGACACTAATTTGGAAGTGGGAATTCAGACAACTATACCTAGCTGGAGAATGGCCTTGCATGTCAGGGAACTGACACTTGCACAGGTCAAATGTCACACATGCACGAGAAGCCAAATTCAGTCCCATCAAGTTAATAGGAATGATCAAATTATCATAGAAACCATCAAAGGCAATAATCAGATTCTAAACGTAATTCACACACAGAAAGCCTTGATTCTCAAAATAGAGCTTGCTTTGTACCTAGAGATAGGAGGCAGTGGACAGGGGTTCCACCTAGCCACAAGGTAAATATGACTCATCTGCCAAAACTATAAACTCTGACTGAATACACTTTGTATTCCCTGGGAGATTATCATTGTATGTTAAAAAACAAATGAGGAAATATTACAGATGAGAAAAAAAATCATAATTTTTAAAAGAAAGCATAAGACCTATTAAATATTTCATATTTCATACTTTAGACCATCGTCTTTAAGATTTCTCAGATCTTCAGGTAGGATAGGAAGCAGATGGACATTCGCGAACCTCTAGCATTAGGGGTTTCTCTGTGTACAATCACTTACGTACTTCATTATTCTAACATTGCTATACCATGAGCACTGCTCGTGTTGTTCACTAAATGCTCACTACACATCCAGAATTATGCTAAGCTCTTTACACCCATTTTCTAATCGACCTATTGCTAGCTATGTCTATAGACGTAGTTATTTAAAGTCTACACTTTAAAAAAAAAGTTACATATTATTTATTTGATATTATACATATACCACGCTAGCATGCCTTTCAATAAGGGCAGCATTTTAGTAGATATAGGGAATTAGACTGGCAGAGTTCAGACCAAAAATATAAAACAGATATTGCTACCTTATCTCACCTTTAACAGGCTAATGAACACAAATTAAAACACCAATGAGTCTTGCTTGATTCTGAGACAGTAAAGGAATTTCTCTAGTATTTAAATATATTCACATACCAGTTATGTAAGTCCAAATACAAAACCAATCTTCAATAGGCTTTGAGATGGCAATTTACCATCTTTGTGAAAAGCTGAACATTACTAATCAAGTCTAATTACATCATTAGAAGTGGAAAATAGTGATAGCATTTACTGAATTGGAATTGCTATCAAAATTCAAAAAACTGATCACATTCATTTAACCACAAGCCAGTTTTATTTAAAACAGGATTGACTAACAAAAATATTCCATCACTCGTCCATGATCTAAATTCTAGTATATTGAGAACAATTAAATTGTGACACTCATAAAAAAGTCATGAGACACTGTAATAAATAAGGCAGTGGCCAACTATGACTCATTAGTAGCTCTTTTGAAATAAGCTATCAAGTCTGCCCTTTCTGCCTTCTTCTTAATGCCAGGAAAAATCATTTTTGTGCTAGGGCTGTACTTCTTGGGGTTCACCAAATACTCCATCAGCGTATCCTCACCCCAGGTGATGCCTTCTTATTGGCATCTGTGTAAGAGACTCTATAGAAACCAGGGGGGTTGGCTCCATCTTGTACTGCCTCCCTTTTCCATGGTGTGGCACTGGGCTTACTCCTGAACAAAAACCTTCATGCCTTTCTCAACATTACCCACATATTTTTTTTCTTGAGACAGAGTCTCATTTTGTCACCCTCTGTAGTGTGCTATTATGTCATAGCTCACAGCAACCTCAAACTTGTGGGCTCAAGCAATTCTCTTGCCTCAGCCTCTTGAGGAGCTACAGGCACCTGCCACAACGCACATCTATTTTGAGAGGCATGGTCTCACTTTTCCTCAGGCTGATCCCAAACCTGTGAGCTCAGGCAACACACTTGCCTAGGCCTCCCAGAGTGCTGGGATTACAGGTGGGAGCCACTGTGCCCAACCAACATTACCCACATTTAATTCTCTCTTTGGTTGCTGACAGTACAAATGTTCCCACTTGGAAGCCAGACATCCCACTTTCTAACCTTTATAGTAATAAAATTCAAGTGTTATAAAGAGGTAAACATCAAAAAGTAAACTCCACTGGCTCCTTTACCTCCCTATAGGCATATATTTCTATGTTATACAATCATACATACGTATGTGCACATACACAAATGTGTATACAAGCCATTTCCCACAGACTTAACTTAAACACATGTTGGCACACTGCTCTGCATCTGTTCTTATCAATTAAGAATGTGCATGGGTGACCTACCATAGTAACAAAGTATTGCATACACATCTACTGCATTGTTTTAAATAGTGCATAGTATTCCAGCCTATGAAAGCTCACATTTATTTAGACATTTCCCTATGGATGAACTTTTAATTTCCAATATTTTACTAAAATAACTCTACATATCTTTGCGTACATATACAGGCATTTTTATGATAAACTCCTAAAAGATTAATTGTGGGTCAAATGGTTGATGTGTTTTACATTTTAACAGATATGACCAAAGGGACCTCCCAAGAGGGAGTGCACCAGCTCCCACCAGTAATGTATGAGTACCACACTCCCTACATCCTTTATCACACTGTACATGATTAAACTATTTTACCTCTATATTGCCAGACAGTTTCAATAAAATAAAATTACGTACACTAAATGATATGAGAGTACTTTTTCAAAAATGTTCTACTTTACCCAAAGTACTGTTGTTTAAATCACCATCCCTGACCTCAAAGATGTTAAAATCTATAAAGCTAGAGGTCCATCATATTCATTGAGAAAAATATAAATACATTTCTAAAAGGGCATAGGATTAATAAAAGGACAGCCATCATGTCCCTTGGAGGTTCAGGAGGAAGAACAGCAAATGTGCAGAATGTCACAGAAGACATTTATGGAGGAGGTGAGGCTACAACTGGATATTTAATGATGAGTGAAGTCTGGAGAGCCTGGAACACACAAGGAAGATACAGCATATGGCGTACAAACAAGATGAGCAACAGCAGTGTTCAAAGTCAACACAGAATTATGTGGCCAGGTAGGTGCAGTGGCTCATGCCTGTAATCCTAGCATTCTGGGAGGCTAAGGCGGGAGGATAACCTGACTTCAGGAGTTCGATACCAGCCCAAGCAAAAGCAAGACCCTCCGTCTCTACTACAAATAGAAAAAGCAGCCCAGCATTGTGGCAGGCACCTATAGTCCAGTGACTTGAGAAGTGGAAGCAAGGAGATCACTTGAGCCCAAATGTTTAAGATTGCTGTGAGCTATGATGCCATAGCACTCCACCCAGGGCACAGAGTGAGACTCTGTCTCAAAAAAATAAAAACAACAGAATTATGTAGTGTATACTGCTCTAACACCTGGCTAGGAACTGCTCAAAACAGGCCAGACAAGAGAATCAACACAGTGACCAAAGAGCACATTTTCAAAAGTAATAGTGGCCAAAAAGAAACGTGTGAAAAATCAATTATACTCAGAGACCACAATTCAAAAAGACAACTGCCTCTGCTCTAGGTGAATATATCCTCGATAAAAAGGCTCATTTCCTAGAAAGATGGGACTTTCTTCAGACATGTCCTAGAGACTCCATAGGATTTCCTTGAAAATATCTACTTAATGTGATGGCACTGCTCAACGTAAGTTAATGAAAAACAAAACTACGGCACTCTCAGTTCATGTTTTATAATCCTTCTGATTACTACAGTTCAGTCATCTCAAACCATAGGAAGCAGCATACTCTAGCAAAAGAAAAGGCTTTGAGAGAAACAGTCTTGGTTCAAATTCCGACACTGGCTTACTAGCAAGTCATTCAACCTTTTAAAATCACAATTTCCTCCCCTGCAAAATGATCATAAATGCAATGCAGACAAAATACAATGCAAGAACATACAAATAAAGTATTGAGGAGGATGCCTGGAACAAATCTTTCTCCTCTTCTTCCTATTTCAAATAAGATCAAAATAAATACTATCAGTTATTTGTTGGCTGCTCCCAGATGTATTAGTTTTCTAATTTCACTGCTGTGACTCTACTAAAACAGTAAAAAAGTATTTGGTCAAGACAATTCAGAAAGCAGAATGGTATACTTTAGTGATTACCGATATCAAGAAAAAGTATTATAGATGAAATTCAAGAGATTATATAAGAAAATCAATAACAGTATAACATTCTTGATTTGGCCTATAAACCTAACAGCTGAGTCAAATAAGAATAATTCATTTTGCTCAATAAAAACCAATTTATAGTATCTGCCCTTCTCTATTCCTTACTACTGAGCCCCTGTGTTTTTAATGCAGTTCATCCCTCGTCTTGATTCTGATCACCCTTCCACATTAGTATTTGCCCCACTTATCCTTTGCATATCATCACTAACCTCAAAGGCACACTATCACGTACGATACACTGATAAGTAGTGTTGAAACCACACATGGCCCTTGTTTTGTTTCCTCTCTGGCTCTCTAACAGCTTACAACATAGGAGTATACCTTCAAGTGCATGAAAAGCAAGTTCTCTGAGTGAATATGGTTTTAAATAGAGCAACTGATGTTAAGCTGAGTAGCTCAGCTACTTTAGGTATATCATCAATTATCAAAATCAGCCAAAAACTGCTACAGTAGCATCTTCCAAACATCACATAAATAAATCTGGTAGTTTCTTAACATTCCATGCTTTCAATTAGCCTTTCTATGGCTCTGCTCATTTCTTTTTTATAACCATACAGTTTCATTGATTCTTAGCACTTCATATATTGGCAGAAAACCACCACCAGCCTAATGTCATGCATTTATGCAGTGCTTTCAATTAAGTCATTTTGGAACCTCCTTAGCATCCCGATGAAGATGATGTCGATCTCCTGGAGTGTGGGCGGCTTAATTCTTCTTTGTATTTCTAGCACCCAGCCCTTTGCTTGCTGCATATTCAATACTCAGTGTTCCTCACTGGAGCAAGCTGAGAACAGATCTCCAAAGTTGCTCAGTCCTAGATCCAAATCTTAGCTTCGGTACTTCCCAAATTTAAACTGAGGCCTGAGCTAATCAAGTTATCTCTCAGGAGTTTAGTTTCTTGTCTGAAACTAAGAGGGATGAGAATATCTAGTTCATGGAGTTTCCAGAAAGGGGAAAGAGGCTGGAGATGAAGGCAATCACCAACAGCCAATAATTTAACCTATCATATCTATGTAATTAAACTTCAATAAAAGCTCCTGAACCATGAGTTTCAAAGAGCTTCCCGGCTGGTGAACACATCCACGTGCTAAGGAGCAGTGTGCCAGGGGAAGGCACAGAAGCATAACAGCCCCCCATACACCTCACCCTGTGCATCTCTTTGTCCAGCCCAGTGTTTGTCAACCTTTTACATCTCACAGTACACATGAACCTATAGTTAAACTTCCACAGCACATTTAAATTATGTTGATCAAAAAATATCATAAAAAAAGAAAATACTTAACTGTTCTTTGAACTTCTGTCTTTTTTTTTTTTTTTTTTTGAGACAGAGCCTCAAGCTATCCCCCTGGGTAGAGTGCGTGGCATCACAGCTCACAGCAACCTCCAACTCCTGGGCTCAAGCAAGTCTCCTGCCTCTGCCTCCCAAGTAGCTGGGACCACAGGTGCCTGCCACAACACCTGGCTATTTTTTTGGTTGCAGCCATCATGGTTATTTGGCGGGCCCGGGCTGGATTTGAACCCACCATCTTAGGTGTATGTGGCTGGTGCCTTAGCCACTTGAGCCACAGGCACCGAGCCTGAACTTCTTTCAAAAAAAATTTAATTAATGATCTTTAACATTTTAAACAGCACACCTAAGATCCTCTCATGACACACCAAGGTGCCACGGCATACCAGTTGGAAACTACTGCTTTAGGCTGATCTTGAGTAGTATCCTTCATAATAAGCTGGTAATAGTAGGTAAAGTACTTTCCCGCATTCTGTGAAACATTCTACCAAATAATTGAATATGTGGAGAAGGCCAAGGGAATGCCCAATTTATACCTGGTTGAGAAAAAGTATAAGTGGGAACATGGGACCTGCAATTGGTGACTAAACTGGATCAGTCTTATAGGACCAAGTACTTAACCTGTGGGATCTGAGCTAACTCCAGAGAATGTCAGAATTGAATTATAAAACACCCACTTGGTGACCAGAGATTTGGTTGATTGGTTGGCAGGAGAAAAAAATCGCCTATTTGGTGTCACAAGTTTTATGGCGGAAAAAAAAAAAAAGCCAGCTTAAAAGTGTATCAATCATGGCAGAGCAACAAGTATAATCAATTCAAAAACACTGAAAATTTCACTCTAGATTTCATCCACATTCATAACTGTGAACCATCACTAGAACACTGGGAGAAACTGAATAAAGTAAAGCACATGATTTATTTTACAAATTGGTTATGTTACATTAACTTTAAAATATTGCATCTTGTGGTCTACCACAAATTACAAAAGAATGGCCTCCTATCAACCATTTATAAATTGGTTGGTAGCCATATATATGTATTTTTTTTTAAGAAAAAAATGTTCAGCAGAGAGTTTAGAAATCAATCAGGCCGCAGAGTATCTGAAACATAGCACTCCATAACCTCAGAATCTACCCACTACGCTATATAGGACGATTTTGGAAAGGTATCGAGACAAGAGACTTCCTTCCCTCTAACTTCACAGCCAGGCTACTGTCACTGCACCTCTGGTAAATGTTGATAAAGGCATTGTCTAGGACAGATGTGTAAAAAGAAAAGCTAGTTAGCACAAAACTGGACCCACCTGCAATACGTTAATGTCTCTATTATTAGAAGTCTGGTCTGGTTAACAGCAGAAGGTTCTAGACACTACGGCCGCAGTGGAAAAGTTATATACCAAAGAGTGAATTATAAGGTGTTCTTACTAAAAGATTCCTAACTCAATAGGCCATAACATTTTTAAGGCAAACGGATAAAATAGGAGGCACCAGGATACCATAAATATATTGCCACCAGTTACAGTTCAAACTACAAAATAAAACTAACAAAAACATGTAGTTTTAGTGTATTTCAGAGATGTCATGGACTAGAGGGATAAGCTTAGGAAATGGAGGCAGAGATTATTGCCCATTGTCATATGGGAGCTCTTCAAAACAGAGCTCAACCAGAAAACATGGATGTCCTGAATCTCAAGCTGTCCATCTTTCATGGCATGATACTGCCAACAAAGAGGCTCATTTAAGGCACTACTGGTTTGTTTGTACTTTGCTCAGGAGATGGGGTATCATTATATGGCCCAGGCTGCTCATGAACTCCTGACTTCAGGTGCTCCTCCTACCTCAGCCTCCCAAGCAGCTAGCTAGCTCCCACCTATGGAAGGCCCCAATGTATTAAAATTTTTTTAAAAGAGAATTTCTATCTTTATATCATTCATGTTCAAAACTCATGGGGAAGCAGCACTGCTCGGAAAGACTATAAAATTATTCCTTAGACCACAATTATCAACAAGGCCCATAATGGATGAGGAAGAAGTGATCTCAAGAAAAGGGACTGAGCAATGCCTTGGTAAAATTCCAATAATTTCCTACCTCCTTAAAGAGAAAAAAGGAAAGGCTAATACGTAGACTTTTCCCAATTTATTTTCTTGGAATTTAAATAAGGGAGAAGGTGGGCACTCATTAATGCTGACTGATGCTAGAATATAGTATAAATGGATATCTGATTTAACAGCAACAAAAATAAAAGGTACACATTTAGTCATTTAAGATCTATTAAGATCATTATTTTCAAGGACTGCAATGAACAGCATGAACTTCAAGTACTATTTTACTATTTAAAATAGAGCATCCCGGCTCAGCATCTGTAGCTCAGCAGCTAGGGCGCCAGCCACATACACCGGAGCTGTTAGGTTCGAACCCAGCACGGACCTGCCAAACAACAATGACAACTACAACCAAAAAAGAGATGGGTGTTGTGGCAGACGCCTGTAGTCCCAGCTACTTGGGAGGCTGAGACAAGAGAATCGCTTAAACCCAATAGTTTGAGGCTGCTGTGAGCTATGATTCCATAGTACTCTACCAAGGGTGACATAGTGAGAATCTGTGAAAGAAAAAGAAAAAGAAAAAGAAAAACAAAGGAAAGAAAGAAAGCCTCCTCTCCTTGCCTGATCTCTGAACGGGTAAAATTTCCCCAAATGCTACTAAAAGTCAGCTATACAAACCAGTGTTCAGCATGGAATTTCAACATCAATGCCGGTAGAACGCATCAAGTGGGAATCAACACAAGACCAGCAGCAGAGCAGGCTGAGCAACCCCTTCCCTGGGAGGGGTTCCCCTCCCTTTCAGTGGTCCAGTGAGGAAGGCTGAGGTCTAGTCACTCAGGGTAACAGGTAAGAAAGGAGAAAAAGAGGAAAAAGTAAACTCAGAGCTGCAGCCTGCGGTTATGTGGGTCAATGCTGCAAACCCTCAGGGCAAGCTTCAAATAACCTACAAAATCTACATGACCTTTTCTATGTGTTTCAACTCTCTCTAAGCCAATTTGACAAACAATGTAGACTTCTTATTAAATAATAGAATAAATGTGAAATAATAAAGGATGTTAGCATTAGCATGGAACACTAAAAATGAAAGATAGTAAATATAAATATTTGTTTCTTTTTCCTTCCTTGTTTTTTAGGGGTAAGAGTGCTAATTGAGCCTATAGCTATAAAGGCTGAATTTCCCTGGAATTTGTTAATTGAGACATCACTCCTGAAAAAGGAATAAGGGCTAAGAAACAGCAATTGCCAGCTGTATCTGTAAGCAGCCTAAGATGATTCACCATTATCATGATTATGTTTTTACAAATCTATTCAGTAATTCACATGTGTAATGCCCTTCATGCCAGGTTGGGCTACAACACTGGTTAGCTGCACTAATTAGTTGGATTCATAGAAGGGTATCTGGAGTTAGTTATCAGAGGATGACATGTAAATTTATGCAAAGTGTATGTAAATAGATTTCTAATTCCAAATGCTGCCTCTAGAAAAATAAAATCCACAACACAACTGCTGTAAGCTCCCCACACACCTCTGACCATCTGATGACACTTGCAAGTTGAGACATCATTAATCACGACAGAGCAAACCCTGCTGCTATGAGGGCACTCAGGTCTCCCAAATGGCCAAGAGGCCTCCTACCATGTTTCTTTCTAAAGGCAGTGGAGGGACAAGGCTGCTATCCTGGAACCTGAAGCTTTGACAAAGGTGGCAGATGAGGGAGACAAAGGAGGACCCCAGCTAATTCCTCAGCAGCCCTAGATCAGTCCAGTCTCTAGTCCCTGCGGTGCCAGTCAGGGCAGGAGAGACCAGCCCTGCCCTGGACAAGGGCCTACAGGGGATCTCAGAGCAGCCATGCTGAGCCCTGGGGACAGCAGCCACCTGGGCGATGATCTCTCTGTACAGTTGCCACCACTGCCATGCGCTGGACAGTAATGATTTCCTTCAGGGAAAATGCAGAGTGGATGCTCCTCACCAAATGCCAGGGCCCCTGCTCTAGAATCCACGGGGTATTTATATCCTCCAAAAAGAGAATGTCTGCTCAGTCACTAGCAGGGCACCTTGGGCTTGCTGTGGGGCTAAACAAAAGCCCTGAATCCGGGGAGTTACATGTGAAAGGAAATGGAAAGCAGAGAAAGTTCTCCAGTGAATAACACGTGCAATAATGATGCTACACTGAGTAACTGTGGGCCGATCTCCTTTGGGGTTTGTTTGGTTATTTTGGGATGAGTTAAGAAGTAGGGAGTTATTTATTTTATTTTATTTTTATTTTTATTGTAATTTCAAAACAGAGTCTCACTCTGTGCCCTGGGTATAGTGCCCTTGCCCTAGTGTCACAGCCCACAGCAACCTGAAACTTTTGGCCTCAAGCCATCCTCCTACCGCAGCCTCCCAAGCAGCTGGGACCACAGGGGATCAGCTAGTTTTTTCTATTTTTAATAGAGACAGGTCTCACTTTTGCTTAGGCTTGTCTCAAACTTTTGAGCTCAGTTGATCCACCTGCCTCCATCTCCCACAGTGCTAGGATTACACATGTGAGCCACTGAACCCAACCATAAGTGGGTTATAAAATGAGTTTGCACATTTTAAATTGTCAACATAAATTATCACACCGCTTTACCTAAGCATTTGCTCTATGATGCACTTACCAATAATAAATAAGAAGGCACTTTTCCTAGTTCCTCCTTGATATGGGGTATTGTGAGATTTTTCCATCTCTGCCAATTTAATGCTTATAAATGTATACTTTCATATTTATTCATAATATTAGTGATAATTAAAATACCTTCATATTTTCATTAAACTTAAACTTCCTTTATTAACTGCCTATTCTTGACACTTTGCTACTAGAGAGTTGACTATTTTCTTACTAGTTTAACCACCATGTCTATCGTATATGATTGCAAATATTTTGCCCATTGTGTTCACCCTTCCTTGTAGTACTTAATAATTTAGTCATTCAAAATTTTCATCAAAAAAATTAATCATGACACCTTCATAAACAAATAAACCATTACTCTCCATTGCTAGGCTGATAATGTATGCAAGCAGTTTAACTGGTACTCGTTTAAGAACTTGTTGGTGGGCTCGGTGCCTGTGGCTCAATCGGCTAAGGCGCCAGCCACGTACACCTAAGGTGGCAGGTTCGAATCCCCAGCCCGGGCCTGCCAAACAACAATGACGGCTGCAACCAAAAAAAAAAAAAAAAAAAAAAAAAATGGCCGGGCGTTGTGGCGGGCGCCTGTGGTCCCAGCTACTTGGGAGGCGGAGGCAGGAGACTCGCTTGAGCCCAGGAGTGGGAGGTTGTTATGAGCTGTGATGCCATGGCACTCTACCCAGGGTGATAGCT